>JAUZSX010292353.1:0-14050 GCA_034780655.1 Idiosepius hallami
AATTCATTTCCAATGATTTTTATATTAAATTAATTTTGAATGCTTTTCTCTACTAAATTCATTTTTAAAGCTTTTTTATACTAAATTCATTTCCAATGATTTTTATATTAAATTAATTTTGAATGCTTTTCTCTACTAAATTCATTTTTAAAGCTTTTTTTATACTAAATTCAATTCCAATGATTTTTATATTAAATTATTTTTGAATGCCTTTCTCTACTAAATTAATTTTTAAAGCCTTTCTTTAAGGTAGATAAGGAAGCCTATTTTATAGAAAGGCTGTACCATACATTTTTAAATTTTAGTGGTCTGAATCATTTTGTTTTTACAAAACAATTGTGGTTTAATTTTTTGAAGAGGTACAGGATATAGGGCCCCATTTTAATTGTATACATTTTAAAAAAATTATCTTTTACTTAAAATCAAATCTTCAATGATACCAAAATATTTTATTAGTATTTATGGGTAAAGATTATATTAATCATATTTAAAAGTATCATTAAAGATTTGTATATTGAGGGTGCATCCATATCACTATCATTCCATCAATTACTAATTTGCATGAACCTTAAGTGTGACCAAAGTCAGTGCCGTCCGTGCTTAGCCACTTACGGCCCCGACGCTGAATGCGCCTTCCAACCCCTTTACCCTAAAATAGCACCCCCTCACCGTACTGGAGCCTTCGACAATACACATAAAGAGAGACAGGCAGAAAAATATGGATTGATTGATAGATGTATATTTCAAGTGTGATAATGATTTTTAACTAATCCTATTCCTAACCATTAATTATTTTGCATTACAATCCGTGAAGCCAAGGAGCCTTGTTGCGACCCCTAGGGAGCTTACGGACCCCTGCATTATTGCAGGATCTGCGGGGAGGCCCTAGCACGGCCCCGTACAGGGTTGCTAGATAAGAAAATGGGCAAAAGGCCAAAAGAAAAGTAAAAAAAAAAGGCACAAAAGAATATAAAAAAAATTATATAAAAAAGACCAAATTTAAATTTTTTATACCAAATGGAAAAAAAATAAGATAAAGTAATATGAAAATAACCAAGTTAAAAAGTTAACAGTAATTAAATACTTTAAAATTAAGGAAAAGGATAAATTTAACCCTTTCGACCCATTACGCCGATATATCGGCCCGGCCCGGATAACCCTAGGCAAAAAAAAAGACACTACGATATTTTGGTCATAATATGGTCCTTACCTCCTTCAATAGAACGAACGGCTCGGCTTTAAGTGACAAGATGGTAATTTTGTCAGAGTCGAAAGGTTTAGGGTAAGGACAAATCTAAAAAATTTAAAAAATAGCATAATTATATATTTTGAAGTTAAATTGCTGTTAAAATTTAAAAAAAAAAAGCCTAGATTAGCCAACTATGTGTGTGTGTGACTAGCATATAACAAGAATAACGGAATAAAAAGAATGGACATTCACACGAACACAAACTTGTTTCTTTCCCCCGCTAGACAGAATTAATCTGTTCTCCTTTACCCCCTGTGATTGCGTCTAAAATCAGCCTCTCTTGGGTTGTGATTGTGGGTTTACTCCACTGTCTCGTTTCTGTTTAGTCTCTCTAATACATTTTCTTCCCCACTGTGTTTGTTTTTACTCTCTTTCTCTCACACTTTTCTTCCACAAACTCTGTTCCATTTAAAATTCTTACCCTCCCTTTATAAAAAAATAAAAAAAACGTCTTTGCCCGCCCTCGTCAACTTTTATTCTTTCCTTTTTTTTCTTCTTTCTGTCTAGAGTGTCTTTTCTTTTCTTTTTTTTTTGTACCATGCTTTAATTTTAGTTGTCACTCTTAAAAAAAACGACCGGATATTATTCTATCTCTTGTCTCTATCTCACCCTAATCTTTTTAAAAATATATTTTATTTGTATGTCCATATTTAATGGAATGTATAGATATTAATAAACTAAAATAAATATCGGGTGTAGGTGTGTGTATGAATGTATATGTATATATATATTTTAAATATATATACATACATACACACACATACACATAGCCTTCTTATATGTATTTGGTGGGAACTACCCGACGCTAAGATAAACTACTTTTATACACTAAAAAAGAAAATTTCAGCAACACACACGTGGGAGATAAACTTTTAAACTTTGTTATTCTTAATTAACGAGTTTTTTTAATTTGCAAATGTTTCAATTTACCTGGGGAAATTTTGCACAGATTCGAACGTTTCATTTTAAATCTGATTTCTATGCACATGTGAGGATACTTTTTATTTCTTTCATTTTATTTATTTTTACATATCGGTTTAGATCCCCATTCCCCACCTCATTTACCTGGCAGTGAAGAAGACAGGACTAGAGAGCACTTGCCGACTGTGAAATTAGATTTATTTATTTATTTTATTGGTTTCTTTTATATATTTATGTCTTTTAACTTCATTCTCATTAAAAAAAAAATGTTTCCTGTGCAACTATCAGGTAAGGTAACAACTTTAAAGTTGATCTTTACTTTATTTTTCTACATTTTATTGTTAAAGAAAACTTTTTTAGGATCTCATTGCTTTTTTTTTAACTTTGGTAAAACGAAACTTTTTATTTCTATTGTAAACTATTTTTTAAAAGCCCATTTTTCTTGATTTAGGTACTTGTTTTTTAGTTAAATTATGCGTGCTAACAACTGCTAAAAATAATAAAACACTCAACGTTTCTTTCATATTTGAAATTACAGTTGAAATTAACTGATAATCAATTTTTAAACAGTATTTAATTGTATTAATTTCAGAATTATAATTAATCAGGTTCAATAGTTTGTCAAAAATAAACCTAAATATTTTTTTTAATTTGACCCTATATATAAAAAAATTATTTGTGTGCAAAAATTTAATCAACAAACTCTGATGTAAGTAATTAAGAGTTAGTGGTGGTTAATTATTTAATATAACAAAAATTCAGCTTTGTGGAAGATGATGATAGTAGTTTTCGTTTTAATTCCTTCAAACATCATATGTGAAGGAAGCCTTTCTTCACCGGGTGGATAGTTAAATTCCACCGACCGTTATTTTGCCAGCAAATTTCCCTAAGACGTTTAGTTCTATTTATTCGTTTATAACTTTCTCTAGACCCTTAAAAAACATTTTTTTTTTTAGATTTTGAGTGTATATTTTTAGTATTTTAACAGATACTTTTTTTTTGTATGGATAAATAACGTTTAAATCCAGGGTACCCAACCCGATAAATAGTCCCTTTTTTATAATTTTTTTCTCATGCCCGACTCAGACTCTGGATTTTTAGTTTTGTTTTACCTTTAATATTTCTATTTAATACACCGATGTCATTATAGATATAGAATACTATTAATTGCTATGTTTACCAAAAAAAAAAAAAAAAACTTGTTTAAAATTCAATGTTTTAAAAATTTTACTTGGGTTCTGTTAATCGTTTTTTTGTTGTTTTTTTTTCGATACTATTGACACGGATTACCTATTCTTTCCGTTTATTTTAATTCAATTAGTTTGTTCTTAAATAAATCTAGTTTTATCCTCTGAAATTATTCAACCACCCCGCTTTTTTTCTTTTTTTACATCAACTCTAAAAAATAATTTTAAAAAAATTGTAAATTTAAGGTTGTTCGACTTATTTACGGCATGGACACGGTACGGTCGGTCGGTTCGGTTCCTACTCTCTTTTCCTAAAAGTAACAAACAATAATTAAAGTTTTCTTGCTTTTTACGACATTTTTCGTAGATTTATATGGCTATTTATTAAAAATTCTCTTTTTGCCTCTAAAAGTTTAAACTTTTATAGTTATGTGTGGCAAGTGGTGGGGAGTGAAAATAAGCAGCTTTAAAGAGCAAATAATAGTAGTACCCGGTTCGGTTTCCCGTCTGTATTTTGGGGTCATCCAAGTTGATTGATAACCATGGATGCATTCTTGAATTAAATATAGTGTTGAAAATTATTGGAATCCCGTTGATTAATTTATTTTTTGGTAAAATTAAAAAGAAAATATTAATTTCTTTACCGTCCGTTTAACCTATTATAAAATTATAGTTATTGAATTTTGGGTTTAAATTAAATTTGGTGGATCTAATTCCAGTTAGTCCCAGTCATTATTATCATTGTTATTTATCAATATTACTTAAAAACTTTGAACGTTTCTCTTACTTAGTGTGTAAATGGACTTGGACTTTTAACCTAAACAACCCAAACCATGTGAGTTATTTCGATAGATTAGTAACTTCTAGAAAGCAATTACGTTCATTGACTTTAGAAATTGATTTGTTTTGGTCGACTAAGAAGTTTAAGTTCAATTTTGATCATTAATAATTGAATTTTAAATGGAAATATTTTTGTATGTTGTATTTTCTTCAATTGTTTACCACCGCTATTCAGACTTTTTATTTAAACTTTCCCTATGCCCACAGACAGCACAAGTCACAGACATAAAACAATATCGAACGAAAGGATTGACAGAAAAAGCAATACCGGCCACCACGGCCAACCCGCCAACACTAGTATTTCTCGTTTAAATAAAATAACTTTTTAAATTCAGTTTTAATATTTCCCCTGCTTTATAATACCCAGCTAGATCGAAGGAGTTTTCATATAATTTAGATTTACCTTTATTAAAAAAAGAAAAATTCGTGTTTTTACTAAATCCTTTGGATCCTAAGAGTCCGATATATCGGCTCTAACGACATAAGGCAAAAAAGACACACTAATATTTTGGCTTTAGTATGTTCCTCTAATATAACGACTCTGAGTAACTACTTGGTAATTTTGATAAGTCGAGGTTCGAAGGATTAATTCTATCCCAGAAGATAATTGATTCTTCTTGTCATTCTTTTTTTATGTATGTGTGGTAATTTTTTTCTTGGGTTGATGAATTCAGTCGTTTTTATGGCTGCAGGGGTAAAGGGATCTCTCACTCACCCAGTCTGTCTATTATAAATTCTTTTGTTTTTAATTGTTATTTTATCTGATAAATAAACCTGCCAGTTCGGTTCTCTAAAATTCTTATCGTTCATAAGTTTTTGTTGTTGTTTTATTTTTAATTCGAGAAACTACTACTACATTCTGTTTTACTGGTGGTTGTTAAATTCGTTACCTGAGTTAATTAACAGCAGGGGTTAATATGACGTAAAACAAAACTTAATGAATGTTATTGTTTTTTGTTTTAATAAACTTTCTTTCAATACTGTAGAGTTTTCGTCGCTTAGTAGTAGTCGAGCTAGAAATTATTTTTAAAATAGCGGGAACTATTCATAAACAACTTTTTGTTTCATTTTATAATGTTTTTATAACGATTAAAACCTCTTTGTTTGCTTATTACACTTTTAAAATGAACTTAACCGGGAACCGCCGACCGGTGGCGGTGGAGTGTGGACAGTGAGTAATCAGTGCAGTGCAGTCTGTGCTGCTGCTCGCTGCCTGCAGTCAGTGATTATGCTGTTAGTTGCATTATTTTTTTTCTTATTCAATAAACTCAGTTCAGTTGATGTTTAAAACAATATTTATTGCGATACATTTTTCATTCCATTTAGAAAAATTGTTTTAAATTTAACTTAAACTGTTAAAAAATTTGGTAAATATAAAGTTAGAGCGTGAAATGAAATCACACTAATTTTCTTGTAGATTTCGGTGTGCTGAAACGAAATCTGCTAACCTTTTCCGTAGCCAATATTATTCGCCTAACCCTATTACCCCTGAATGATGTTTGCTAGAAAAATCAAGCCTTCTTAACCATAACTTCGACCCCTAATCTAAACCGAGAACATACCCAGAGCGCCATGCTTACGGCCCCCGCAGACCCCGCAATAGCAGGAGGCTGTAATCTCCCTAGGGGCTGCAAAGCTCATTTAATTCACAAATCCTTTGTAATAAAAAAAAAAATGCCAAAATTATTTATTTAGTTAGGATTAAATAGAAAATTATTATCAAACTTGAAATATACATCTATCAATCCATATCTCTCTCTCTCTCTCTCTCTCTCTCTCTCTCTATCTATCTATCTATCTATCTATCTATCTCTCAAATCCCAGTCATATCCATCAAATTCAACTTCAGCTGCCTGCCTCGGGCTGATGGGGCTTGTTAACTCAAGCGAGCCACTCATCAAGGTGAAGCAACATTGAATCCAATAAACCCAGGTATATAGAGCCATAAAAATGGCCTTGTGGCTAACTTGGGTTGGTACTCGACAAAGTAAATATAATACCTCGTAAAATTTAAAAACCAGTATTATTTGTCCTTGCTATACTATTTTGCCGCTGAAGTGCTTGTTAACCAGGGCTCTGCATTGCTAGTAAATCACTCGCAAAGCAAATGCAAGTGATTTTTTTTCCAATTGGCGACTAAAGATAAAAAAAATTTGCAAATCTTTTTGGCGACTGTTTTTTGTGTTTTTTTTTTTTTTACGGACAAATCTTCCATTGGTGAATATTGTAAAAAGTCTATTCAACTTATATTTTCTTAAAATGAAATAAGCAAAGAGAATTAATTAAAAATAAAAGGGTAACAATATATTTTTTCTTTTTTTAAAACAAAGCTTTTTTTAGAAGTATCTCTAAAACTAAAATGAAATTGATTACATAGTATCATTTCCCAAAACTTTGACAGTCTGCTTCTTTTGAAGTTTTAAAAAAACCTAATAACATAACCTTATAACCAGTCAGTCATGCTGAATTTCCTCCTATAAATTTTGAACACCTAAAATTATTGGTTTATTCATAACAGCCAAATAGTATTATTTGGTTTGGCTTGTAAATTAAAATGTTTAGTTGTCTAAGACCAACTAAAATTAAATTTCTTTGTAGGGCTCTTAACAAACATCTGCTGAAGTGGTGAGTCTTCTTAGAACTGGATATCTTCAAATCAGCTTTGTTGAGTGTGGTGAAAAATGTTTTGGAGGGGGCAGCCGTTGAAAATTGCTTTGTTTTTAGCTGGTTAAGATACTGTCTCAATGTTCATATGCAAATGAGGAGGTGCTTCCTCTCTTCATATAAACAAGACATTCAGCAATCACGAGAGTTTCAGAAAAAGAATTCCTTGAGAACGGCAGTGTGTGTTGTGTTAGACTCATTATTATTAGTTCTGACTCCTGATATGAATGAAGTAAATCCAAAGATATTAATCCTGGCAAAAATTAAATTAGTCCAAGATGGCGATCACTCAAAGAATCTTGTTGGATAAAAATACACGTGTTCCAATTTTAGCTTTCTTCTCTACATTTGAATTTAATGGCGCCTTATTTAAAATCTTATGATGGTAGCATCTTGCCCTCTGATTGGTCAATAAAAAGAATATTCCACTATTTAAGTCTCCTCACAAATATGGACGAACATACACTAAAGAGAGAAGAAAGAAAGAAAAAAGGTGGGGAGAGAAACGGTCTCAATAGACCAAAATTAATTCAATAATGTTAATCAAAAATTGATTGTTCTCGCTATTAAAATACCTAAAACAGTTGATATGCTGTAAAGCAAAAACAAACAAGCTAACTCAAACATACACTCACACACATGTATTATCTAACCATGTTTGAAATTCCAGTTCCCAAAAGATCATCAAAGTCAATCAAATTTGGTGCTAATGACATTGTAATATTTGCACCTTCGTTATGTCTGTGTTTATGATTATCAATGAAAAAGTAGAAACCCTTATATGTCTTTGTCTGCATATCTTGTCAGTTCCTCATGTTAGAATTAAATTTCTTCGGTGAAGCAGCCAATATGCAACTGGTTAGTGCCAGGTTTTCTACAGAGCTGACTACCAGGAGAAGAAGAAGGATAAAGTTACTTTGTAGGTAGTATTGAATTTGTCCTGATACTTGGACTTTGGTTTGACACTGATGTGGTCAAGTGTGGCATTGTATACAGTGTAGTATTTAATTATAAGAAACAAGATGACAGTATTAAGGTTTAACAAAAGTATATTAACAAAAGTTCAGAAATGGTGGCATACGGCCTGGCAGCATACTGACTCTTGGCAGCTATGCTGAAATCTTCTCTCTCTCTCTGGTTGACGAGAGAGATCACATTTATAGTGATTGGAAGAGTTCAGTCTGGGGTGTGTTTCACCCACAACAGACACTAAAAATTTAAAAGAATAAGAAAGCCAAAATCAGCCACTGCTACAACAATGATTAGAGTCAAATCATGTTGCCAACAGTTTCCTGTTGATCACTAAATTTAAGCAATGTACTAAAATGTACTTAAGTGCTAAAATGAGTGACCATTATGAATATCAGGCACTGTATCAGGCTGGTTGGTTGTTCTACGGATGATCAGTTAAATCCATTAAGGATTTTAACTGAATGACACTGTCCTTACACAAGGTGAACTGCTTAGTAGCTAAGAACATTCTTGAATATAGTTACCCCCTTGGGTTGGGTCTTGATGTCTCAGAATACTCTGAGATTGCTAAAACTCTGTAAAATACAGGTAGAAAACTGATCTGAACTCAAACGAGTAAGGAGAAGTCTTCCTGCTCAACATCAACAGCAGCAACAATAATGGTCAAATCAGATTATAAATAATGGCTACCATCTGGTCTCCAAAGTTAAGCAACACTGAGCCTATTCAGCATTTAGATGAGTGACCATTAAAGAATACCAAATACCATAGCAAATAACCAGTCAGTGGCTCTAGGCATAAACAGGAGCAGTCAACCAAGGCCTTTGAATTAAGTGCTCCACTGTGCTACCCATTTCTACTCAGTGGTGAACCTAAGTAGAGTAAGGTGTTCCACTCTGGGTGACAACAAAGGAGAGGTAATCCAATGTCACCCCAACACAAGCCAAGGTGCAAAAATAGTCTGAAAATAGGATTTCATTTATCACCTAGTATTTTGTAATTACATGGCGCCATGAGAGAGCTTTAGTCTGTAGAAAAATCTAGTTTTATAAGGTTTTGTTTAGGTTTTTCATAATTTGACATGTAACCAAACGATCCACAGCTCTAATAATTAAAGCGCATCAAGCATATGGTAGAGGGTGGGCAGCGACGGTGGAGTATTGGTTAAAGCTAGGGCTCTAGAATTGTATTACGCGAGTTCAAATCCCAGTCAAAACCATTGCTTTTACTTTAGAAGCCTCGGGCAGATGGGACTCATTAACTCGGGAGAGCAGCTTATCTAGGTGAAGAGTAATACCGAATATATAAAGCCCGGGTCAGAGCACGTAAATATGGCCTTGCGCCAAACTTGGGTTGGTGCTCACCAAGTAAATATAATAAGGTAGAGGGTGTTGCTCCACCAATTTATCAATGGAATTTTATAGTTTTACAATCTAAATCAGAAGTGCTGCATTCAGCATAGGGTTGAAATGGCCCAGTGGATAGACAATTGGCCTTTGGAACCGTAGTATGCGGGTTCGAATCCAAGTTGTTCTGTCTGTGTTGATTTGTCAACTAAAAGCTTTGGGAAAGTTATGAATCCCCATCTTCCCTCCAGCTATGGGTTAAATAGTGTAAGACCTCAACGGTGGATGTGGCGGATGATGTATACAGTGACACAACGGCACTGAAGGCGGATGAAGGCTGCAACAGAGGATGGCATCAAGTCGTCGTTGTTTTCTCCATGCCATAGGAACCAGACCCTCCTCTGCCAAGGGCTATGTCTGTGTGGTGACTGCAGCTGCATCAGTCTCCCCACATTAAGAGACATTACGAGCAGGCGTCTTCCCAAAAGGGTCCACAGTGACCAAAATGGGGGACAGTCATACCACAAGCAACCACCGGTGATGATGAGGGTGATGTGGGGGTTAGTGGGGTGATATTAAAGGACTCACCTCCACAATAAAAATGGATTATTTCCAATTCTTTCTTTCCTGTCCCTCCTCCTACTCTTGGTTGTTGATGGAGGAGGAGGAAGGGAAGGAAGAAAAATATGATAATCAACAAGTCACTGATGATCACTCTCTCTCTCTCCCTCTAATTCACTCTTTTATATTCTCTTTTTTATTTCCTCTCTCTATCTCTTTCTCTTCCTTTCTTTCAATCTTTCATTTTCTCTCTCTCTTTCTTCCACTTTTGTTTGTTTTCTCTCTCTCTATCTCTCTCTCTCTATCTCTCTCTCTCTATCTCTCTCTCTCTTAATCAATATTTTCCCTAGTAAGTGGCAATAACAATAATCTGGCTTTAACCTAACTGCTTAGGAACCATTCAAGATAAGAACACACACACACACACACATAGGTGCATAAACACATACACACAAAAGCAGGCAGTCAAGAAAAAAAGAAGAAAAAGAACAAGAAAAAAGAAGAAAAAAGATTTAACAATGAAAAAAGAAGAAAAAAGTAGCATTCATTATAACCCTTATTCTTTCTCTCTCTTCCTTTCTCACTCTCCCTCTCTCTTTTTCTCTCTCTTTCTTTTTCTTCTTCATCAAGAGAGATTTATTTATTATTTGAATACATGACAAATCAGACCAACAAAACTTTATTGGATTCATCTGGGCCCTCTGATTTACAATTTGATTTTAAATCAATTTAGGGGGATTTCAGGGTTTTTTTTGTTTGTTCTTTTTTTTTTGTCAACAAAAGGCGAATAAACCAGAGCAACTGACAACAAGTTTGTACTAAATCGACCAAGTAGCTGAGCAGAACTGACCAACCGAAACTGATTATTGGTAGAGAAACCAGGAGAAACTATTGATCTTTTTTTTTTTATCTTAATTTTTTTTCTTCTTAACTTCTTTCTTTCAGAAATTAAATGTGTAAGTTTAGATTTCAAAAGAGCAACCAACAAAGAGCAATAAGCCATTCATCCAAGCCAGCCAACCAGCTACTCATCCATCCAGCCAACCAGCTACCCAGCCAGCCAGCCAGCAAGCAGTCCAAAAGGGCACTCAATCCCACTCACTACTTTTCACTTAACAGCCAGGCTGGAAAAACAAACAAACAAAATAAAAGAAAGAACCCTGCGGCGGTGATGACTCATAAGTTATCCAATCGACTTCCATTCAGTCCAGTCCAGTAGTCTGTCCAGTCCTCCGTGACTGGCTTGAGGATGAGGATCACCATCATCACAATTTAAAGTACAAAACAGTGGACCCTGATTCTTCTCCAATCAATCAAAATGCCTATCTTCAACTTTGACATCGTCTCTACCTGCATGCTAACCACCGTCCTTAACCTCGCTTTTGTTTTAAGTGGTAAGTTTTCATTTATTAACAATTTTATTTGGGAAGCTAGAAGTATTGTCTGTTTTGCCTGAGCACTGGGGACTTGAAATTAAGGTTGTTAAGAAAGCCTATTGTATCAGAAAGCATGTAAATGTACATATGAAAATTTCAGTGGTCTGAATTATTGTGCTATGCAAATTTTAGTGGTCAAAATGTATTAATGCATGATTTAGTGTTTATTTTGATTTGTGTTTTTGTCATTCCAAATTTTGACCACTTAGCAGCTATTTTTCCGACTTAAACCTATTCAAAAGGCTTCATAGGTCAAAATAACCCTTATATCAAATTTGTAGTGTTCAGAGACAAATTTAAATAAAGACCACAGGGGTCAATTCTTTAAACTTTCACCCCTTAACATTTCCAGCTAAAAAATGAGTAAAGAGCTTGCCTCATGTCTGAATAACCTATTTGTCAAATTTCTAGTCTGTTGACCTAAAATTAGCTGAATACCCTTTATGTCAAATTTCAAGTGTAAGGAGTTTGGTAGACACACACAGACAATTTTACTTTTATTGAATTAAGAACAGATAAATAAAATGGTTTTATTGCCCCTTTTCATTCTAAATAAAAGCTTTGGCACTGGAAAAAATACTTTTAATGGTAAAAGTGGTGGATGGTATTTTTTTTTTGTGTTCCAAAAGTGCAAAAAATAATAATAAATTTTTCCCCCCTCCCAGCGATCATTTATTACATTAATTTGTTATTTCAAATTTACTTTACAAATCAGATGCTGAAATTTTTGTTAGCTTTGTTCCAAAATCCAACCAATCACAATTTTAGTTTTTTATTCACTGTGACGATATTCACTGCTATCTATGATGGTTTTATTTTCTTTTATAAATTTGTTTCTATCTTGTGTTGCTGTTATTAATTTTCACAGATGTGCAACATCAATGTCAGGGGGGAAATTATATAATGTTCAGAGGAGTAATAGTAATAGTTTGCCTATTTTTTTTTTCCAGATTTTATTGTTCACTTTCATAAATTTACCTTAGAATAAAGCTTAGACTGAAAATAGGTATGCAGTTATTAAACTTTTTTATTAGGTTCTTTATATAGACCGTTGCTATATGCTTTATAAGTGTTTTTTTTTTTGTTTTATTAGCAGTGAAGAATATTGTTGCAATGTTGGCTGAGGACATTTGGAGTGGTTAAGGGATTAAACAGTTTCTGTTTAAGATTATTTTAGCATTCTTGAAATTTAAAGATAAACCTACTTTTAGACTTTTTTTTACTTTTCATAACTGTGTACTGACTTTTGGACCACCCTGTAGATAGCTACAAACATACGGCTCTGTGTATCTTTATAAAGAATCAAATATGCACAGTAACAGCGCCATGCTTAGCCACATAGCGGCCCCGACACAGAATGTGCCTTGTGGCACCTTTACTCTAAAAAAGGGCAAGTTGCACACCCACAACATACTAAAGTCTATATATATAAATATAGAGACAGAGAGAGAGATGGATTGATAGTTGTATATTTCATCATATAAGTGTGGTAATGATTTTCTTTATTTAATCCTTATAATTAATTATTTTGGTAATTTTTGCACTACAAAAGATCTGTAAAGCCAAGGAGCCTTAAGGGCCCCTAGGGAGCTTACATTGCGTTGTGTTCCTCATTTAACCAAAGAAATGTAAGTCTTATGCAGTTGCGGGGTCTGTGGTGACGCCAAGCACGGCCCTGCACAGTGACTTTCTGAACACAATTTATAAACATTCTTTTCTTTAATTTATTTATTTTACTTTATATATTTATTTTATTTATTTATTTTTATTTTCTTCTCTAGCAGAAGAAGGTGTTAAATGTCAGCGTAACAAAGACCTGGGCGATCGACCGGCGAATGTTTATTATTGCAAAGACCTTGAGAAAAGTCAGTGTTGTCATCTCGGCGGCTCTTCTTATGGTTGTTGTGTTCCTCATTTGACCAAAGAAATGTAAGTCTTACACATACAGGGTGAGGCAGAAATATCAGGTGTTTTTTTTTAAATCATGAAAAATGAGATTTTTTATTGTAAATTAGATGATTTTTAGTCAATTTATTTTGTTTCGTATTAGGGCATATTGACTATTTTAGATCATTTAATGCATGAATATGAGCTATCATTTTCTTGACAAACGTTTTGTTTGTCAATTTATTCAAAATGATAGATTCATTATTATTAGTCCTGGTAAAAGTAAGATAAATCCAAGATATTAAAGTTTGGAATTAATCCAAAAATGGTAATTATCCAAAGAATGTTAATGTCCAAATTTGTCAATAAAAATCCAAGTAAGTTTTAAAAGAGTTTAATTAGCAATGGCGATTTATTTAAAGGCAAATGTTATTTGCATTCAGTTCTCTCATTGGTCGACAATGGACTCTTCATGTACATAAACATTTTTTCTAATCTGAAGAAACATAGACAATTACAACGAAGAAGAAAGAAAGAAGGAAGGAAAATATGGTCTCAATAGACCAAAATTAACTCAACACAAAAAGATTTGTCATTTTATAAAATTAGGTTAAAATGTTGATGAAATTTCTCTGACTGAATCGTTTCTTTTCTTGTATGAAAAAAAAAACTCATATTTGATTGTCCACATTTTGAACTTTAATCTGAAATAGACTAAATAATTTATTCTGAAATTATAGAATATCATAACTTTGAAAAAAAAACAATAAAACAAAAACATTCCCTATTTGATGAATTTCTTATAATATAGGGCATAATTATAGCAATTTCACCTGGTATTTCTGCCGCACCCTGTATTTTCTTTCTTCTATTGGAACCTTTACTCATTCTTGAAAAGAAAAGGAGAGGGTTTGATATTATATTTACTTGGTGAGCACCAACCCAAGTTTGGCACAAGGCCATTTTACGTGCTCTTACCCGGGCTTT
>JAUZSX010292362.1:0-14049 GCA_034780655.1 Idiosepius hallami
ATGATAGTTGGGGTTTGATGTGTTAAGAACTCATACCAAAAATTAAATTCATATCTTTAAAAGAAAATTGAGCATTTTATTTTTAAAATTGTACCATAAAATGCTCAGAAATGCATAATTTTCATAGTGTTTTACTAGAAATTAACTATGAATTTCACTATTTTACTATTTTCACTTAATTCAGTTAAAATTGATATTTTTATATGAAATACTTTGAAATGAAAATAAATATATGACTTATGATTTTAATTGAGAATCATCACTAGCAAAATGTATTTGTCAATCACCGAAAAACTTTGAATTGTTGCAATTTTTTCAATTTTTAAACTAATTTCCTCAAACGTAGGTAACGATTTGGGAAAAAATATTTGTTTGGGATATTTCTTATGTCAAATTCTAACTATCATCACCATCGCCTTCCTCGGATTCCAAATTCGACCTGCCCGAGTGGAGCATTGGTAAAGGCTCGAACTATGGAATCATATGACGTGAGTTCAAATCTCAGTTAAAACCACTGCATCAACCTTTGTCCGCCTTGTGCAGATGGGGCTTGTTAATTCGAGAGAGTAGGTTATGTACGTGAAGGGCAACACTGATTTCAAAGGTCTACAATTTGGGGGTTGAGCATAGGGCTAGTAACTCATAAAATAAGTATGCTACGGAAACAGCAAAAAAAGAAATTTGCTGCCCAACACACCACTGGGTGTAATGGTTGTTGAAATTGAGAAATTAAAGTGTTTCTAAATGAACAAACCTGTCTAAAAAATATTTATTTACTTCAGGATTGAAAAAGATGTATTGATATATTGTTTAAAATTTTATATGAACAAACCTATGAAACAAATATCTATTTACTTCATGGTTAAAAAAATGTATTGTTATAATGTTTAAATGGCAGCTCCCATTCATCTCCGAGTATCGGGTACTGTCATCTTGTTCCCCCTCTACATTTATTTGGAAAGGTAAAAGAGTACCATTTGCTGTGGATGCTATTTTGGGTGGTTGTGGCTGTCAAACAGCCACGCACACACACTTGACCCATATTGCTTTCACAGCAGCTCAAATTGTTTAAATAACAAAAACAAAAATGAAAAAACAAGAATAATTAGATTAACTCCTAATGTAAAAAAAAAACCTTTTAAAAGGTTATTATGGTTCTAATTTTTTGGACTTCTATTCTCATTATTATTGTTACAATAATGAAGAGAAACAAATGTCTGCTTCAACGACTGAACTGAAGGTTTGGAACTAGATGTTAACACTTTAATCTCTCTAGATGCAATGCCTAAATTCGTCCTTCACACTTCTGGTCCGTGCACCTTCCGATCAACCACTAAGTCATTTAACGTTTCAGACGACTCAACTATAAAAAGGCAACAGAAAAGACTCTTACTCAGGATTACGACCAGCAGTAAGCGTAATGTTGGGGTAGCCTTTTGTCCATCCCCCAAATTAATATTTTATATAAAGTTGATTTTTAAAACTTTAACTGCCATTTACTTGTGAGTCATAATTTTGTTATATTTGTGTATGTGTATCATATTTACTTGGTGAGGACCAACCCAAGTTTGGCACAAGGCCATTTTACGTGCTCTTACCCGGGCTTTTTGCATTCAGTGTTACTTTTCACAGCTCTCCTGAGTTAACGAGCCCCATCTGGCCGAGGCAGCTAAAGGTGAAAGTAATGGTTTTGATTGGGATTTGAACTCGCGTAATACGATCTCAGAGCCAGAGCTTCAACCAATGCTCCACCGTCACTGCCCAGTATGTGTATGGGGGATTAACAATATGCAAATTTCTATATAGCCATAAACCAAAAAAATATCTTTAATCCCATAGAACCATCCAGATATTTCTTACAGACAGGATTTTAGAAACATGAAAAGAAATGTTTATAAATCCCACTCTGTTTGAATGACCTCCATAGAAAATCAGCTAAACAAGATTCAAAGATAAAACTGAAGATATGAATCTTTCTAGTTTATGTTAATGTCAAATTAATATTTTGAAAACTGATCAATAAAGAGTGTAAAGACTTGAGTAGAATTCACAATCAATAAACCCAAATTTATCTGTTTCTGATAAACTGTTCTTTAGTGATTTATGCATTTAGATATCCAATAGGAAATATTAAAACCAACACCCACAATCTCCAGGCATTCACCAACAGATGCCTTAGAAATATTCTAAATATTAGATAGCCAAAGACTATTTCCAACAAATAACTATGGAATAGAACCAAGTTCAAATAGAGACAGTAATTAAAAAAAGGCAATGGAATTGGATTGGCCACACCTTGTGGAAGCATGCATCTAATATCACCAGGAAGGCCCTTAAATGGACTCCACAAAGCAAGCACAGAGTTGGTTGCCCAAGGCTGTCCCGGAAAAGATGTATTGACTAGGGTTGCTAGAAAGACGTGCCAAGCTGGAGAGGACCAGTCAGAACCGGGTCCATTGGAGCAGCATTGTTGCGGTCCTATATTAAATATGTGAACTTAAAGGTTTAAACAAAACAACACATCCAATATAATTATCCTATAGAATAAATACGAATCTGATTCATAAAACACAAACTGATTTTATGATAAGAGGGGAAAAAATCAAAGGAAGTTTTGCATTTATTGAAATGAAAAAATAAAACACAATGTTTTTTTTTTCTGTTCACAATAAAGATTATAAAAAAGATGAAATAGGACAAAAGAAAAAGAAATCAATTTGAACCTCATTTGGTGCAAGTCCTTGACAGGATTTTGTTAGTCTAAAACCTTTAAAACCATACATTGAAATTGTTTTTCAAGATATGGTTTTAATAGGTTTTAGACTAACAAAATATCTTGAAATTATTGGGCAGCAATGGTGGAGCATTGATAAAAGCTCGGGCTCTGGAATTGTATTATGTGAGTTCAAATCCCAGTCAAAAATCATGACTTTCACTTTAGCAGCCTCAGACAGATGAGGCTCGTTAACTCGGGAGAGCAGCTCATCAAAGTGAAGGATAACACTGAATGTAAAAAATCCCGAGTAAGAGCACATAAGAATAGCCTTGCCCCAAACTTGGGTTGGTGCTCACCAAGTAAATATAATATCTTGAAATTGGGCTTTTCTATCCATTTCTTTGTCCAAAACAGTTGAAAATTGCTTAGTAATATGTAAGGCGGTGAGGTGGAGCATTGGTAAAAGCTCAGACTATGGAATCATTTTACGCTAGTTCAAATCCTAGTCAAAAGGCGGTGAGGTGGAGCATTGGTAAAAGCTCAGACTATGAAATCTTATTACACAAATTCAAACCCTAGTGAAAACAATTGCCTCTACCTTTATCCGTCTCGGGCAGATAGGGCTCGTTAACTTGGGAGAGTAGCTCATCTAAGTGAAGGGTAACACTGATTTCAAAAGCCCACAAAAAGTCCTTTGGCAAGATTGGAGGTTGGGCTAGTGACTCTTTCTTGTAAAACAAGTATGCTATGAAAAAACAAATTTTCTGCTCAACGCACCACCACTGGGTGTAATGGTTGATGGATGTAAAATTAAGCTAGATTTAGACAGATGCAGTATTTTAGTGAATGGAGTTAGATTTAGTTTTAGATGGATGACTCTGTTGTGAGTAATGAAAAGGTCATGATATCATTACCATCATCACTACCACCATCACCACTACCATCATTATTATCACCCTCATCATCACAACCACCACCATCTTCATCACCATCATCATCATACCCACCATCATCACTGTCACCACCATCATCATCACTATCACCACCATCATAACCATCACCACCACCCTCATCATCACCACCACCACCACCTTCATCATCACCACCACCATCGTCATCATCCTCGCCATCATCATTATCATCATCACCATCATCATTCTCCTTATCTTTATTCTCATCACATTAAAAACAAACAAAAAACTTTTTCAAAAATTCCAACTTTTTGATTATTGGTGGAGTTTTTTTTTTCTGAGTATTTAACCAATAGTTTGGGTGGTTGGGGCATTAATACCTTTCCCAAAGCAATCAACCAATAAATAAACTTAACTGGATTTAAACTTGTTCATGGGAATAAAAACCTTATGAAATGAATCCCCTGGCAATGCTGGGAACATCTGCTAGTATATATTATCAATTTTAACTATTTTGTCATTTAAAAAAAAAATACATATTTTTTTCATGTTTACAGGTTCTATCTAACCAGCTAGAATGCCTGTTTGAATAAATAAATTCATACCTCTCCTATGGATATTTGTATGAAAATGATATGAATGATAAAATAATGAATGCAAAATAAGCTCCTAACCAATTTATCTTTTTTTTTTATCTAAGTCCTGACCTGCTAGTGACCTCTTAGACATTTTTCAGCTCTTGGAAGAAGATGTTATCAACAAAGTTATTCTATGGGTCAATATCGATAATTTTGCTTCCGTTTAGAAAGATGAAAGAATTCAGAAAATATCTCTGGAATGGCATTTATTTATTTTTGTCTTTGATGTGCTTCTGTCACTTGGAAATGTTAGGATAAAATTCTAATGATCGATGGAGGTTCATTTGCATTGGAAATTGAGACTGACAAACGAAAAAAAAAAAGAGCTCAAGCTTGAGGGGGGGGTAGTAGGCTATTCTTCTTCTTTTTCTTTATCTTCTTCTTTTTCTTTTCTTTCTTCTTCTTTTTCTTTTCTTTCTTCTTCATCTTTTTCCTCTTCTTTATCTTCTTTTTCTTTTCTTTCTTTCTTTTTCTCCTTTTTTATCTTCTTCTTTGTCTTCTTTTTCTTTTCTTTATCTTCTTTTTCTTCGTTTTCTTTTATTTCTTCTTTATCTTCTTCTTCATCTCCTTCTACTTCATCTTCTTCTTCTTTATCTTCTTCTTCTTCTTCTCCTCCTCCTTTATCTTCCTTCTTCTTTATCTTTTTCTTCTTCCTTCTTTATCTTCTTCTTCTTCTTTATCTTCTCTTTCTTCTTCTTTATCTTCTTCTTCTTCTTCATATCAAAAGAATTCTTTTAGTCACAATTAAAATGTCTTTTTTCTTTAATTAAAAAAAAAACATTCAAAGACTTCACTTTTTGTTTTGTCTACTAAAAATGTTATGTTTAACAAGAAATCTATAACCAGGGCCTTGCTTATAGCCCCCGCAGACCCTGCCATTTCGGGTGGGGCTGTAATCTCCCTTGGGGCCGCAAAGCTCTTTGGTTTTACACATCTTTGTTATTTGCATTACCAAAATACCAAATTAATTAAGATTAACTAGAAAATCATTACATAACTAGAAATATATATATCTATGAAACTATCTTTCTTTCTGCCTATCTCTCTCTCTCGATATATATTTGTATATTATATTTACTTAGAAGAGCACCAAACCAAGTTAGGCACAAGGCTATTTTTACGTGCTCTATATACCTGGGCTTTTTGAATTCAGTGTTACCCTCCACCTAGATGAGTTGCTAATACGATCTCAGAGCCCAAGCTTTTACAATGCTCCACCATCGCTGCCTTATTGTACAATTATATTTTTATTTTTGAGGTAAGGCTTCATAATTTAGGAATTAACTTTATCATTCGCACTTTTTGTCCTCATTTTGGTAGTTATCAGCTGAAGATGGCCTGAGGAGGACTAAACATAGTGCAAGAAAAAATACCAAGATGAGGACAAAAAGTCTGAATAATAAAGTTAATTCCTTATTGTACAAAAATGTAAATTTTCAAAGACTATAATTTCAGTTGTAGGGCATTAATTTGTCTTCTTTATATGAGTTTATTTTAGAAATAAAGTCCAAAGCTTTTCATTCAATAAAATGAGCTGAGATTGTCTTTATGTTATGAATGTGTTCTTTTTTTAAGTATTAATGAAAGCCATATCATAAATCCTTGTTGCCTTTTGAATTGTTTGTTGTTGCATTTGCTTTAAACAAACTGTAATAAAAAATGCAAGGAAAAACATCCTCTTATAAATTCTTTCTTTCTTTTTTTCTTTCTTCCTTTTTTCATTCTTCCTTTCTTTCTTTTTTCATTTCTTTTTTCCTTTTTTTGTTCTTTCTTTCTTAATTTCTTTCTTTCTCTTTCTTTCTTTCTTCCTTTTTTTTTCTTTCTTAATTTCTTTCTTTCTCTTTCTTTCTTTCTTTCTTCATTTCTTTCTTTTTTCATTCTTCCTTTCTTTTTTCTTTCTTCCTTTTTTTGTTCTTTCTTTCTTAATTTCTTTCTTTCTTCCTTTTTTCTTTCTTATTTTTTCTTTCTTTCTTTCATTTTTCTTTTCTTTCTTCCTTTCTTTCTTTTTTCATTATTCCTTTCTTTCTTTCTTCATTTCTTTTTTCTTTCTTCCTTTTTCATTCTTTCTTTCTTCTTTTTTTCTTAATTCATTTCTTTCTTTTTTCCTTCCTTCTTTTTTCTTCCTTTTTTTCTTCTTTCTTTCTTTCATTCTTTTTTTCTTTCTTCCTTCCTTTCTTTGTACTTCTATTTTTCTTTCTCTCTTTCTTCCTCTCTCTTCCTTCCTCTCTTCCTGGTTGCCTGGCATTCTGTTTGTAAAGACCATGTCCAATATTTAATTGTTTTAAACTCAGTTTCTTTCTGTGTTGACTTTATCAAAATATGTTTTCAATGTTGCACACTCTGAGTTTCTTTTTAAAATAAATTGCCCATTTTTCAATTCAACCTGAAAATTGTCTTACCATTATGGAGGCTGTTGTTTTAGTAGAAAACCCATCCTATTAATCAAGTTGATAAACATCTCAATTAGAAATGCTGGGTGAGAGTTTTACAAATTTACAAAGGACCTGTCAAGAGGTTCTCCTTCCAGTGGTGGAGTCTACAAATACTTGTAGCTTGTATTTCCCAATCAGGGAGCCACAAAACCGCAAAGCAAAAGTTTTGAGTAATAAAAATTCAACAGTTTTCTATGTTCAATAATAGTGCAATCAGTTTTAAGTAGCTAGATGATGATGACAATGATAATAATGTTAATGATGGAGGTGGTGATTATTATGGTGATGCTTTTGTTGATAATGGTGATGCTAGTGACTTGTGGTGGTGATGATGATGATAATGGGGTGGTTGTAATGATGACGATGATGATGGTTTAGAGATTTAAAATCATGTAAATAGTTAAGAAATTTTTATGGGGTTAGTCTCCATACAAAAAAAAAAGACAGTAGACAGAAGTAAGGGTTCAACTTGTGTATTTTACATTTGGTAAAGAAAAGCAGCGTCATAAGTTGTCATGTGCATGCGCCATGCCCTCGACATAACCACTTCAACTACACCGCTGTCATGCTAGTAGTCTAGGTTTATATACACAGTGGGAGAGTCTATTCAGAGAGCCCCCCTCACAACAGAAATTCCGATCCCAAGTGAAAGATAAAAGTATAAGGTAATATTCTATTTTACAAAAATAATTGTAAAAAATCTAAACAAAATGATAGAACAGAGCAGATTCAAACATTGAGAGAAATACTGCAATACAATTATGAGGTGCCTTAATAAGTTTCTAGATTTGTTTTGTACAGGCATTTTAAATTGTCGTAGACACTTAAAAATTCAGTATGTAATTGCTGTACATCTTATGAGATGACTGACCAATTTTTATGTTTCTATTTTCAAATGAACAGAAATAGCAGCAATTTGAATTCACTCCACTAAAGCCTGATTGTTTTGGCTGGTCAATTTCAAGACTCATATCTGGTCGTGAAGACATTTTAGAAGAATCATATCCAATAAAATTTTGGGAAAAAAAGCCACAGAAATATGTGTGATGCTTCAGACTGTTTTTGGATCACCTTGCATGAATGAAGCATCAGTTTTTGAGTAGCATAATAATAATAATAATCACAGCATTATCAATTGATATAATTGGTTGACCAAATTTGCCTTAACACCCTGTAAAAAAAAACCCTCAGTAACCAAAATAATAATAATAATGATAGTCAAATGGAACACAAAAAACACTGTATAGCTTTTTCTTTCTCATTTGGACTCTTCAACAGTGTATATCCTCAATTGTGATGTAATTGAGATTAATTCAGAAACCAAAAGAGTTAGAATTAAAAAAACAGAAATGAAGAAATAAGAAGATAAAATTTTCATCCACAAAAATAATCCTACAAAGGTGGGGATATAGGTTGGGGATAGAGGTACCAACAGAAAGCTTAGGATGGAATGGAGAAATATCAATTAACCCCAAACACAATGGTGTGTAAGAAAACAAGGAAAGACAGAAAAAAAAATAATAAAAGATAAAATTTGATAATTAAGTTATTTAACATTTAACAAGACCCAAACTTATGAGTGTGTGTGTGTGCGTAGTGTGCAATGAGTGTATTTACACCACAAAATCCTTTTTAAAAGAAGACGAACCTAAATTTTATAATTTAGGAGTTATTTCCCTTTAAGTTTTATTTTCAAACTCAACAAAAATCTAAACTTTAAACGTAAATCAGTAAAAATCACGGATTAACCCTTATACACGAATTCCAAATCCTATTAAAATTCATTGAGTTTTTTTAGAGTATAAAAAAGAAGAAGAAATCAAGAAATCTATGACAAGCAGTTTTTCTTAAAAAAAATTAAATTAAAATCTTAAGATTGTATTTTTAAATCTATGCCTTTATATAAGAAATATTAAGAATGTGTTAAAGTGGAAACTTTTAATGGAAACCATAGTTTTGTAATAGACTTATTGTCACTTGATTCCCAGGATGCAACACCAGGGGCTGGTAGGGCTGTGTCTCGTAATTACAGGTAGAACTGTTCATATACCAGGTTAAGAACTGGAAGGACATGCAAGGCAGTTCAATTGTCTATGACTGAAATAGAGGAGAAAGGACTGAAGTACATGAGAAGACTTGTTGTCACTTAAAACCCAGAGCAAACAGATTGCTAACAGGACGAAATCTCTAAGAGTCACCTGTTACAATAAGATGAAAATCTTTTTATAGAAGAAAGAAAGTTGTAATCTTAAAACAGTTAAAGAGGGTTGTGCTGATTTACATTGTCATTTGTAGAATAAGTTTGAAAATACATTAATAAATAAATCATATTCAAACTCATTCAAACGATATTTATTTTAACTACTTAAAAAAGAAAATCAGTTAAACCTATTGTTGATAAAATTCAAACGTAATTATCCTAAAATAAGAATTTTTAAATTTTTAATTTTACTTATCGACAACTTTTCAATGAAAAATGTTTTTCTCTTTATTTATCTTTTCTATCACTTTTACCTTGATCTATTCTCTGCAGTCTAGGCACTTATTAAATAAACCAAAATTCCAAGATTGGTTTTATACTGTGTTATGAATATTTGTTGCAAAGCATAACTTTGGACTCGTCCAGTTTTTCTTATAAATTCATTGATTAATACTACTTGTATTATTCTTACTTACGCACTGTTATCTGTATTGCTGTTGTGGCTGTGTTTTCTTACTACTTACTTACGTACATCTATTATTTCTTACTTTATTATTACCTGCGTTTTGTCAGATAAAGCCTTCTTAAAAGGTTTACTTCTGTCTGTCTTTATACTACTACATCGAATGCAACATACTGATTCAAGGTTTTTTTTACATATGCTTTTTAATTAAAATTCATTAGCTTTCTATATAGTACATACATCTTACATGCCCTCATGAATTGAGGACTTATATTGAACAAATTCAATAACCCAATGGGCAGCGACGATGGAGCAGGAGCATTGGTAAGCTTGGGCTCTCTGGAATCGTATTACGTAAGTTCAAATCCCAATCAAAACCCTAACTATAAATTTAGCAGCCTCGGGCAGATGGAGCTCGTTAACTCTTTTTTGTTCTTCCATAGTTTTTCGATAACACAAATGAATGCACTATTTAATCCATATCTAGAGGGAAAGTGGGGATTCATTCCTTTCTCAAGGGTATTATTAGTTCAGTTATAGACGCAAATGGATTGAATGACTGATTTGAACACGTGTATTTTAGTCTGACTGTTTATCCACTGTCCCAAGTGGACTTCTCCAGTAGATAATTCAATGGACAGACAGACAGACAGACAGACTGAACAGAGAGGTTTATAGATAGATCGATCGATTAAATATTGATCAATTTCTTAGATTTGAATTTGGTAAATTCGTGGCGGGGCAAAATATTCTGACACATTTTTATGTTTAAGCAAACTAGAATTAATATTGATAAAAGTATTTTTCTCCGAAATAACAAAAAAAATTGGAATGTTTTTTGTTCAATTCGGAAAAAAAAAAAAAAAAATTCGGCATTATTATTTTCATGTCAAATTATTCCCCCACCACCACCTAAATAAAATACTAAAATAAAAAATATTTAACCCTTTTGGGCCTAAAGGGCCGATATACCGGCCAAAGTAAATAAAGGCAAAAAAGACAGACTGTCATTTCGACCCTATTATTGTCCTTTAATAGAACGGCTCTGAGTGACTACTTGGTAATATTGCTAAGTCAGGGTTCAAAGGTGGAGATTGAAATATCGTTGTATGTGTGTCTTCTTTTGCCTAAAGTTACCAGAGGGTGGGATCGGTTCTTTAGGGTTTAAAGTGTTAAATTAATAAAAAATATTTAAATCAGCAAAAATATTTAAAACCAAGAACAAAAGAAAAATAATACATATGTAAATAAACTCTGTGCATTGGTTGCATCATCACAAACTTTTTTAAAAATTTACAATTATTTAAATTCTATTTTTTATTTATTAATTTTTTTCCCTAGAATCAGAAAAAAAACAAGAAGAGAAAGGAACGAATCATGAAAATAATACTTAATTTAAGAAAACATTTTTCGTTTTTTTTTATTCTGAAGGATTTAAAAAAAAAGGATTGAGTTTGTTTTACTCACCGGCAACAAATCATGTCGTTATGGATTTACTGCAAATGTAAAAACGATGTCATGTTTTTCATCTTTCATAACAAACAGGGAACCAAAAACTGGGGGCCGAGATAAATAAAGTAGCAATATCCCAAAATGTTAATTGGTGATTGTAAGAAAAAAAGTTATTCCGTTGTGTTTTTTTTTTTTAATATAAGATAAGATAAACAAAACATAAAACAAAACTACTCAATTGATATATTCTTTTTAAGGGTTGAACCTGTCATCAGACTGGCCCACTTCTATATTCACAAGTCATTGAATGAATGAATGATGATTCAAAAACACACACGCAACAGGAGGAACACCCGCTGTAAATATCTTCATCGAACAAGCACTAAGAAGAGGTGGGTGTGTATTTGTACAGCCAATCGCATGCCTGACGACTTTTACATGTGCCGACACAAAAAGCTCTTTGGTTTTTCATTTTAAAATACGGGATAATAATTTACTAATTTTAATTAATTTCAAAATGCTTTAATTAATTTAATTAGTTTATTTATTAACCCGATCGAACCATTTTTTCCTAAAATTTAGCTTTTTCTCGTGATTGAATTTTCATGTAAGTTTTTTACTCACTTAAAAAATAATTATTATTTACCTTAAAAATTTGGGAAATATAAAAAAAAATATTAAAATTTCTTATTTTAATTTTTTCTTGTTTTTCTCAAACGCTGTGTGTGAACGAACGAAAGAGAATACTGTGATGAACTCTGAATTAGCAGCACACACGACGATAGTAAAGATATAATTTTCTTTTTCAAAGATTTAGTTTAAATCATCATAGAAAAATCATTCAATCTTGATTTAAATAAGTGTGTTGGGTGGGTAGTTTGCATGGGGTTTGGGGCTAGGCATTTTCTGTCAAATTTAGTCAACAACACTTAATGAGCTTTCTTTCTGCGTTGTATTTGCGTAACGGATATGTCCCCTCAACCTCCATACATCAATCTTAAACGTAAGGAAACAAAACAAACTACCTTTTCTGTTATCGTAATGTTCTGACAGTACTATGTAATGTCATAATAATTTACTTTTAAATAAAGATATTTCAGAACCACTCACTCACTACGTTGTGACACTGCGACGACGCAACAACGCAAAACACACTATCGTTGTTTAATAATGACGTGCTAAGCAAAAACATGAGACTGGCTGGAGGCTGGACTCTTTCTCTTCTGTCAACATTGTGTAAAAAGTTGTTTTTCAATCAATAAGTTTGATTTCCTACTAGTCACTCGGATTACTTATCCGTTTTTCAGATTAAAGATACAATTAATTGTCAATCAATAATTATATTTCTTGATGAAATATTGTTTTTCAGCATTTTGTGTTGTTGTTGTCAGGGCACTCAGGACAGGCAATCTGTCTCTTCTTTGGATATTATTTCTTAGATTTTTTTTTTCTTTTCTTTCTTTCTTCTTTCTGTCCTTCGTTCCCTTCTTTCTTTCTTTCTTTCTTACTTCACTATTCTTTCTTTCTTTTGCTTTCTTTCATTCTATCTTTCTTTTCCTTTCTTTTTTTCCTTTCATTCATTCATTCATTAATTTTTTCTTTCTTACTTCACCGTTCTTTCTTTCTTTCTTTCTTTCTTTCTATCTTTCTTTTCCTTTCTTTTTCATTTCATTCATTCTTTGTTTCTTCCTATCTTTCTTTTTTCCTTTCATTCATTCATTTATTCATTCTTTCTTTCTTTCTTTCTTCCTATCTTTCTTTTTTCCTTTCATTCATTCATTCTTTCTTTCTTTCTTTCTTTCTTACTTCACCATTCTTTCTTTCTTTCTTTCTTTCTTTCTTTCTTCCTATCTTTCTTTTTTCCTTTCATTCATTCTTTCTTTCTTTCTTTCTTCCTATCTTTCTTTTTTTCCTTTCATTCATTCATTTATTCATTCTTTCTTTCTTTCTTTCTTTCTTACTTCACCATTCTTTCTTTCTTTCTTTCTTTCTTTTTTCCTTTCATTTATTCATTCATTCATTCTTTCTTTCTTTCTTTTCCCTTCTTTCTATTTATCTTTATTCCTTTCTTTCTTTCTTCTTCCTTCCTTTTCCTTTTTTCTTTCTTTCTCTCTTTTCCCTTATTTCTTTCTATCTATTTTTCTTTTTCTTTTCTTTCTTTCTCTCTTTTCCCTTATTTCTTACTATCTATTTTTTCTTTTCTTATTCTATCAATTTTTTGTGGTGGTAGTGGGGGCGTTATTGAACTATTTGCAGAGTTGTAATTAAAACAATTCAGACAGACTCTTACACCCAAGTGGAAGCCCAGACTTTTATGGGATAGCCTATCCCGCCCAGCCCAAAGTTTTCAGAAACAGCTGTAATTTTTTCTAAGATATGGAAAAAAAATTGTTATCCCCATCGTAACGTGATAATAATGTGAAACAGTAGCCCCTCCTGGCTCCTTACCCCATGACCAGAGAGCTCTGTCTGTCCCAGCCCAAAGCCTCATTAAGAATGGTTGCAACAAAAAGACTGTTTTTGTGATTAGCGACCAGCCAGACTTTGAGGAACAAACGACAATAACTTGCAGAAGATAAAAAAGATAGAAGTAGTTGTTATTGTAACTGTTTTTGTTGTCACGAATGATTGGAGTGGGAGCCAGTGTTAGTGTCAGTGTTGGATTATGGAAATGAGGGTAATAGTATTAGTATTAGTAAGTTGTATGGTTTTGGTGATATCTGGGAGGAACAATATGTTAGTGTGGTGGTGGTGCTAATGTTTTGTTTTGGTGACATCAAGTTCGAGATATTGGATGAGACGGTAATGGTATGGTTGATGGTTGTTGTTGTTGAGCAGGAAGACCTCTCCTAACCCGTTTGGGCTTGGATTAGTCTTCCAGTTGTTTTTGGAGTTTTTGCAATCTCAGATTTAAATGAGACTACCCAGTCCTCACCCTGGAGGGTAATTCTAATCAAAGACGTTTCTTTACATAGTTGGTCGATGTGAGGGACCTGGTACAATACGTGATATCCCTAAGTAGTCACCCACACCCATCTTAACAGGCTCTACGTTGCTTAACTTTGGTGATCTTACGGAAACTGGTATCTCCAATGTGACTTGACCATACTGTAGTTGTTGTTGTAAATTGAATAATGATAATAGTAATTATGATATTTAGTTGGTGAGCACCCCCAAGTTTGGCACAAGGCCATTTTTACGTGCTCATACCCGGGCTTTATATATTCGGTGTTACCC
>JAUZSX010292383.1:0-28706 GCA_034780655.1 Idiosepius hallami
TTTCTTTTTTTTCTCCTTTTTTTTCTTTTCTTTTTTTTTCTTTTTTTCTTTTTTTTTCTTTTTTTCTTTTTTTTTCTTTCTTTTTTTCTTTTTTTTTCTTTTTTTTTCTTTTTTTTCTTTTTTTTTCTTTTTTTTTCTTTTTTTCTTTTTTTTTCTTTTTTTCTTTTTTCTTTTCTTCTATAATAATGAATATAGAATAATAAATAAAAATTCAATGTAAAGTTTCTTATAAGTTATTAATATAATTCATGATTATAATTTCTCATTTGCTTATGAGATTCTTGTTCAACTGTTGTTTATCCATCTTTTTTTTTTTCTCTACAGACTGAAAGAATGCTCAGAGCAGAGATGAGTAGAGATCCTTTGGTAAATTATAATTTTTAATAAAAACTTAATGCCTGGAGAAACATCTTAACTGCTTTAATAACAATTATGCCTATTTACAAGAAACAGTATGACTTTTGGGGTGGTTAATGTGGCTCAGTGGATAGACAGTCAGACTTCGAAATTGTCATATGCAAGTTCAAATACAAGTAGTTTTGTCTACGTTGACATGTCAACTAATACCCTTGGTAAAGGTATGAATCCCCATCTTCCCTCCATGGATTAAATAGTGCAACTTGTGTTATGAAAAAAATAAACTGTGTGTATAAAATAATGTATATAAAAAGTAATTGTTCTAGGCATAAAAATGACCTGAAAAGTTTGATATGCCTTTAAACACAAAACAAACAAGCATTACGATTTCTAAAGCAATAAAGATGGGTTTTCATGTCGTTAATTTTGGATAATTAATGTGAAATTGACGTTTAATAATTAAACATATTAATAATAATAAAATTATTAAAATGTAATTGAATAAACATTTTAATAATACACATATGTCACTGTAGAGCAATGAACAATTGTATTCAGTAGACTGATTTTTTTTTATTTGAGTATGTAAGGTCCAACTGACACACGGTGCAAAAAAAACATAGCAGAAAAATAAACACACATCACCAGTCCTCAGCAAGTCTACTGTGTTCACCAAATGACCTGCTTGTATAGAGAGAGGTTAGAACTTCATCTACATACAAACAACGAGAATATGTGTTAGTAGGATGATATCTTAAGAACCCAAAAATCATTGGTGCTGCCATTTGCATTTTTCAGGTTGCCCCCTTTGTATCGCACAGTGGTAAAACATTTTCACCACAGAATTCTAATTCAATATCTCTTTACTTTACTTGATCTATAAATCAATATTACTTTGCAAGGTAATGTCCATCAAGATTAGTACAGAGCCAATTGTTTACTTAATGCTAAAGAAAAGCAGAATCAAGCACAGTTCTTATGAGTCAAAAGTGGTTTGATAAATACCTTTTTTCTACTTTGGGATTGAATTTAATGAATAGAAATCGTTTACCCATGCTATTTTTCTATATACAAATATCTAAACTCTTCAACTCATTGTGAATAAACCTAATTTTGTGTGCAGCAATTTACAAGTAAAAGTTGGAAGTTCTCAGCATCTCAAATTGTTGAATCAATCTCATTGATAGCCATTTTGAATATTTAATGAGATCACATAATGGTTTTTCAATTTGGATGCAAATTAGTTTAAGTCCTTTTCAGAAATACATGCTTTATTGGAGAAATCTGATTATTTCATACAATTTATTGTTTGAAAATCTGTTGAAATGGACTTTAGAAATTCAGTTATGAATTACATTTAATTCTTTTAAATATTTCATGAAGATTTATATTCAGATGTCAAAATTCATTTACAACTGGTGTTTTCTTTTAATTTGTGATGGTGATTTCTTGTTTAGACGATTAAGAATAATACCAATACTTCTCCAAATGCCATTTTTTTTTTATTTTAATTAAGGGTTGTATTACTTTATAATAGTTTTTTTTTGTATGAGACTCCAGTTATTTTGTGTTATCCAATGAAATATTCATTTTTAATTTTAAAGCATAACTTATATAAAGCAAAAAAATGTTAAAGGAATCACTATAAAAAAAATTTAGTACCTAAGAAGTGCAAACTAGGAAAATTTTTTAATTTATGGCAAATGAATTAATGAGGCTTATTGATTAATAAATGAGTTCCGATTCAAATGAATTAATGCAGTAGAAGAAAATAAAAGACTGTAGATTAGGCTATAGACTTATAACAATCATATTATGTTTGTATGAAAGGTTTTTGCTTTGTCTTAATCTTCAATGCTTTTTTTTGCCTTGGAAACAATTCAACACATTTTTAAACCTTTTATTTAAATTACAACCTCACAATCTTAATTTATATCTTGGTAACAAATATCTTCCCCTCAAGCCTGAAGCAATTGTTTTAATCGCTTGAAAATAAATATTTAAGAAGGATTAAAGTATCTTATGCCATAAAATAGTTCTGAATATTAAGATTCATCAAGAAAAATCTTAAATAAAATGAATCTTACTTCAATTAACCATTCATAACTGGACAGAGATTTAGTATTATAGATTCTTCATAAATGAAAATAAATAATCAAAATAACTTGTGATATTTTTTCTTTGCAGTGTAATAAAATCTGGGAATTTTCTATTGAATCTGCACACAACATTATCGCTTTTTTCAAGAACCTTCCTGGATTTACTGACTTTAACATGCATGATCGCATGGTTTTAGCAAAAGGTTGTGCTTTTGAAATTATGGTGAGTTTTTTATGACTTTATTCTTGTTGTTTTTATCTTTAGTTTTTGATCAAATTTTATTTAAGGTCTAATATATTGTTGAAAAGTATCTTCAGAAATATGTAGTTTTATTTTATTCAAGAAAATGCATTACTTTTTAATGAGGACTTGGTGAATTAATTAATGCTGTTTTTTGAGTGAAATTATTTTATGAAATATTATTTCTCTATTTTCTTTTTCCCCAGATTTTTCGCTTGTGTCGTCGTTATAACCCTCAAAAACAAACTTTGCATTTGTCAAACAATTCCGTCATAACAGAAAAGAATTTTAAGGATGCAAACCTTGAAGAAATTGTTGACGAAGTGTTCAGATTTGCAAGGCGGTTGCATGAATACAATCTGGATGAAGCAGAATTTGCACTTTTGTGTGCACTGAACTTTTATTCAGCTGGTAAGTGAGCATTTTTTTAACAAAGTCTTAATTTTTAGGGAAGTTGACTCTGTGCAGCAGACAAGCTCAATAATTGTTCATTTTTAGCAAAAAGCGTGAAATTTGTAGACACATAGTCAAAGGCATTTAAAATAGATTTAGATGTGGAGGCATCTTGAATTTTTTTAAATTAGAATTGATATGAAAATATTTCAATATCTCTTTATTAATTAATTTATTTCATTTGCCATTTCTGAATATTGAGTGAGGATTTTTAACAAATTCTTAATTCTAAGGAAAATTGACAATTTTTAGAAATTAAAATTGATATGAAAACATTAAAATATCTATTTATAAATTCTTTAATTCATTTATTTCATTTGATATTTCAGAATATTTAGAGTTGCACGAACCATTTAGAATTGATTTCTGGCAAGAAAAATTGGTTTCCCTATTTTTCAATTACATCAAAATTCGTCGTCTTGGACAACCTAATGAAGCCAAGATGTTACATACCTTAACAAGTATTAGAGGGATTAGTGTCCGGTGTAAGTTATTTTCCTCTAATCCAAATTTCTTAAATCTTCATATTTTGGCTGCTTTGATTAGTTAAACTTTGTAAGTGTTTAACTAAATATACAACTTTTGTATTTAGAGGTTAGAATTAATCATAAGCCTAACCAATGATAATATGATTTTTTGGACACCTTAAAGACTAACCCAGTCTAATAATACTTTAAAACTATTTTTAGGATAATCATTGTAATAACACTTTCATCTCTCCCTGTCCATTTGTCTGTTTTTTTTTCTCTGCCCTGAACACTAACCCAGTTTAATCAAACTCATTTTATTAGCATTTATTTACTAAAATTTTAATTTTATTAAGACCTATGCATTTACTAATCCAGCTTTCTTGAACTTAAGCAACTCTATCTAAAAATACTAATCCTAATAATCCATTAGTTTTAATACTAAAATTTTTGTGATTGAATCAAATCCTAAGAACCATTATTCTTATTTCTCTAACTGCTCTAAACTTCAACCTAGTTCAATAATTCTAAGGCAAGTTATACTGAATATAAAATAAGAATCATCATTTCAAAAGCACATTTTAAATTCTCATATCTGATTAACTATGAATGCTAAGAACATGAAACTAGTGCCATTTTAAAGCTTAATACATTAAGTTTTTTGTAAGGCTATTGATTTTTTTCGTTTCTTTTCCAATTCACTATTAAATAGTTCTGGAGATATACAATGTCAAAATGTTCCTAAGACTTTTTAAATACCCTATATAATTATGGATTGCAATATTTATTTATAGTTTAAATGAATTTTATTATTAATATTAATAAATGTAGACAGGTTTATATAAGATAATCATTATGTAGATGCTCGATTCTTTAATGCAATTCTTTTATTGTTCGTATAGGCTAACATTATGTTATTTAAATGCATTCTTTACAATTAACTCCATAGTATAACAAACAGAATATCAGATAAAGTACACTTGTCAGCTCAGCAAGACCGTTTTTGTAGAGTTTTGGGACACTTTTGAAGAATAGCTTTAAAAAAGATCTTTTTAACTTTTTTTCTTCCAATAAATTCATTTCAAATTTGTAACTTTTGACATTTTTATTGTTTTTATTTGTATTTACGATTCCACTAAAAATATACTTTGCTTAAAACTCAAAGCTTTTTATTTGGCCATCCTTTCATCTTTCTAACAAACTAATTTAATCCAATTTATAAAATTTGGCTTTCTAACTAAATCTCTTTATCAGCTTTGTGATTTTCTATAACTTTTGATTTTAATATTATTTTCTAATTTCCATATTTTACTTTAATTCTGATGTCTTGTTTTTGAAATATTTAACATTTTAGAAAACTTCATTTAGAAAAATAACTACTAAAGCAATACTAATATAGTGTAATTTTTAATGAGATTTTGTTGCTTTTTATTGTCACCAATTGTTTGTCAAGGAATAAGAAATTTTACTTTGGAAGGGAAGCCATTTTTAAATTCTAGGGAAAACATTTTAAGGTTTGTATATTTTTATTTCATCTTTACTTTTCTCAAAAGTCCTAAAATACTGATTATGAAGCTTTTTTCCCTTAAATCTTTATAATTTTTAAACTTTTTAATCATAAACTAAATAGATTAAAATTACTTTCCAATTCCATCTGATTACTATTTTGAATATGTGTTAGTAATATACTATCTAAATTCCTTCCAATTTAAAACAACCTCTGAGGTATTCCTGTATCTTTTAGAGCAATTTGAAAATATCACAAAAATACATCCATTGAATAAATGAATTATTTGTTGGATACAAATTGTTGGACTTTAGGCAAATTTAGCAAACTTATTGTACTATTTTTTGAGTGATTTGCATTTACTGTATTTTAGGAAAATGATAGGAAAAACGCTTAATTATCAAGACATCTTTTCAATAAATAAATATCATTTTAAAACAGTGTTTTTATATCTGAGTCTGTCACTTTTTAATGCAATATTTTGAAAGTAATAATTCATTATTTAATGCATTTAGTTATATTTTACAATTAAAAAATCCTAGTCCAATAATAAATTGAAATGGTCTGATTTATAAAATAAAACCTGTTTGCAATTAACTTTGTGATTTTTGAATAAATAATATGGTAAGAAAGAGAGAAGCAGCTAATAGGATTTAAACCCTTCATTGCGCTTAGGAGTTGATCCAATTAATAAAATAACTATGAATAGTTGTATTCTTGATTTTTGCAATTTTTAATACCAAATTTACTTTTTGGGAGACCCTTTTTAAGCTAACTTTAACTTTAGTGGGATTACATCATACATACGACAGAAATAATGTAAAATATAAGTAAATGCATTAAATAATTAGTTTGAAAACATTGGCCAAAGTTATGATGTAAACCAAACTATATTCATTTATTCAAGTCAAAATATATAACTGTGTCTAAAACAAATTTGGATGGCATCACATGTGAGATCATCCATTAGATAAATCTCATTTGCGGTCACTCGTGGTCGAGTATGAATGTCCTCCGTTGAGGTCCCTGTGGACCCTTTCGGGAGGACACCTGTGTGTGATGTCTGTTTAACATGAGGAGACTGATGCACCTGCAGTCACCACACGGACCCTTGGCAAAGGATGGCCTTATTCGAATGGCATGGATAACCACAACGACTGGAGGCAGTCCTCTGTTGCAGCTTTCATCCGCCTTCAGTGCCATTGTTGACATCATCCACCACATCCAATCCGTCGTTGAGGTCTTGCACTATTTAACCCATAGCTGGAGGGAAGATTGGGCTTCATACCTTTTCCCAACGATATTAGTCGACATGCTAACGTAGACGGAACAACTTGGATTTGAAACCACGTGGTACGGTTCCGAAGTCCGATTGTCTATCCACTGAGTCTCGTTGACCGGCCAAAGATAAATATATAGATAAAGTATAGATAAATCTATACATTTATTATTATGGGACTGACGATTTTGAGAGACCATGGTCTCAGTGTCATGAATCAGTCAAGAGGCTGCAGTGTGTGGTGTGACTGTGCAGACCAATGGGGGAGCCGCAAGACCTTTCACAGTTGCTGCAGACGTAGTCCTGATGTGTCTGTATCTTTGCTGTAGCTGGGGTTGAGGCTGGTTTTGTGTTCTTCCCCCGCGCTTCACATATCATCTAAACAATAAGTGCTTGAAATAACTCAATGGTAGTGAGAAAGCAAGAGAATTAGATTTAAATTGTATATTTTTTAAATAGAAAAATACTTCTAATGGCAAATAGGTTGTATTAATCATCCAAGAGTATTTCTTCTGAAATTAATTTCCATAAATAAATCAATCTAGTTTACTTGTGATCAAATTTAAGGATTTTTCAAAATATTGATCAAAATCTTTATTTTTGGCATTAGACATTATTGTGTTTGCCTGTTGAATAATAAGTCAGAACTAGGTTTCAGTTATAGTAGGAAATGTATTGAGTAAAAAGTTACATAGAAAAGAGAGAGAGAGACTGGGACAAGGTACCTGTCTTGTCTGACAGATGGAAACGGAAGTCAGTTACCTACCGATTAGTCAGCTTCTAGTTATCGGCTAATCGTCTGTTCCTTCTTTAAGAGTTCCACTCGTGTGTACGTAAGAGTCTAATACTGGGTGGTTCAGGACCCATCACAGACGGGATATGAACTATTAATTTTCTCATTTTAAATAAAAATTCATCTGAAGCCACATAAAAGATCTCGACCCTTTCTGGTTGATTTTGACTATTTCTTTATTTTGATCCAGTAGAGTTGACAATACTTAAAAGGTATTCTTTTATAAAGAGTTTTTTTCTGTAAAGCCAGGATTTTTAATATCAAATCTTTTTATCTTAATTAATTGTATTGAAAAGAACGCTTGCAAATCACTGCTATTTTATCTGTCCTGAAATTCCTTCAAGCCTTACACTCAAATAGAAATGCAGAGCTGAAGGTTATTGTCACTTGTTTCAAAATGTCTATTGTCACTGTGTGGCAGTGATAGTTGGTCTTGATTGGGTAGAACCATAGAACTAAAAATTAATGAAAATAGAAACAATTTAAATATTCAGAAATTTTAGTGAAAGCTTACAGCTTTAATAATATTGTAAGGAAAAAAAAAGGTAGTTTATAACACTTATTATCAAAGTGGGTTATGCTGTTTTGTGTTGAAAGATACAATGGGAAAACTTAGGGAGAAAATCATGTAAAAGAATGAAGAGGATTAACAAGAAAAGAAAAATAAATTTTATCATTTGTTTGTTAAGTTCGACAGACATTGACTTAATAAAATTCATCTGTAAGTATCTAAACAAGATTGCGAGGTGGACCATTGGTAAAAGTTCAAACTATGAAATCATATTACATGAGTTCAATACTCAGTCAAAACAATTGTATCTACCTTAGCTGCTTTGAGCAGATGGGGCTTGTTAACTCAGGAGAGTAGCTCAACTAGGTGATTAGCAACACAAAAAAGCCCATGAAATCACAACTGGCTTGTGGGATTTGTTACAGCAAAAAGGTTAAGAGATGGGAACTGAAATTGATTCCTTGAGACGACTCTATGCTTGCCAAGCAAGAAAAATAAATAAAATTGGTTTTTACAGGTTTGATACGATGACTGTTTCCATGTACTCAGGCTTTTTCCTCTTTCATTTTTATAGATGCCAGTACTGTAATGAAAGTAGCTTCAATTAAGGATAATTCTCAATCAACTGACGACAGCCTGGTGTTCCAAATCTTGGATAAAATACAAAATATTTCAGCTGAGGCAAAATTCTGAAATATCACCAAATTTGGTATTTGGGAAAAATTTTCGCTGGCTTTTTTTTTTCATGTTTAGTTTTTCTTTGTTTTTTTTTTTTTGAATCCTTCAATTTATGACAATGATGACTCATCAAAAACCCATTGACACAAGTGAGTATCTACTAATTTGGGGATAAGCAGAAACTGATTTGTGTTTAATGAGTTTTTTTTTTTTTTATATATATTTCGTGACTGTTTTAAGGTTACCCAAAACCTTACAGCTTTGTCTCCCAAACAGTCAAAATAGCATTGTAAAAGTCCAATCAATTAATCCATTAAGAAAATCAATCAAGTTTAAATGAAATGTTTTTAGTGTAAATAAATTTGGAGTAATTCTTTTTTAAGACAAAATGAAATGTTTAAAAATTTTCAATATTTTTGCCTTTAAAAACAAATGACTTTTTCAGTGAAGGTTAATTAGAATCTTTCATCAAATTTTGATTTCTTTGAATTTTTTTCAATATCTATTTCAAAATGAAATTTTTCAGCTTCTTTTTTTTTTCTAAATTTAAAGTATTATATTTATCATCAACTGAACATCTCTGGTAGGTAGTTAACATGTTTATCACAATCGCTCCCCTCAAAAGTATCATATATTTTTATTATTATTTTATATCAGGAACATTTTTTTAACTAACCATAGGCACTAATTTTTGAAGAATTTTTAATTGTAAAACCTGTAATATTTGTATATTTGGGTATTTATAAGAAATATTTTAATTTATTCATTTTTATATATTGTATCTTGTGCATCTAGCAGAATTGTCCACTGGCAATAGATATCTTATTTGCTGGGCTGCTAGAGGGGTACTAAAATCTTTTTGTTCTAGTTAGTCAAGGAGATAGAGAGGGGGTAGTAAGAAAGAGAGAATTAGTAGGATGTAGTAGTTCTTTAATTATGGGGATATCTGAGAAGGAGATATCAGGGAAAAGGAGAGAGTCAAACAGATAATGTCTAGTATGGGTAGTATTATTTTTACCTGTTTTTCTGAAACTTAAAATAGAGATCATTTTGGTTTTGCTCACAAACCTTTTCCTTGTGTTGAATTTTCAAAAAAATTTTATCTTTCATTGAAATTGATGAAGACCAAAATTTCTTTCTCTAAACCAACCTCCACTGATTTTTTGATAATTAAAAAATGAATAAATGTAATAAGAAAGGAGTAGTAAAAAATTCAAAACTGATTTTTTTATTTAAAAAAAAATTATATTTGCAATTTTTTTCCATCCTTAATTCTTATTTTATTCAGTTTTCATTTTAAGTAAAGGCAAACTTTTGAAAACCATAAAAATTGATTTTTAAAAATTACTAGAATAATTTTTGAATACAAAATCAAGATTTTCTTGATTTTAAGAGATTAAGAGAAAATCTAAATATTATTTTTTTTTCCTTTAACATTTCATTAATTAACGAAAGTCATTTATTCTAAGTAGCAGTACCAAGCAGGTTAAAAGCAAAGGATTTAATGGCAAGAATTTCAAAAAATACAAAAAATAATTTTCTTTGCTTGATTTTTAAACCCTAACCAACAAAAGGATTAAAAGTTTTAATATTTATACTTTTTAGTAAAACATGTTATTTTATAAAAAAAAGTATAATGATCTCTTCAGTTTTTTTAAGCCATTGTAACAAAAATGAAATTTGAATAATGAATCATAATTCTAATTTTTATTCTTTTGTTAATTTTTATAAATGATTACCCTGATCTGCTACTTAAATATGAGTGACATTCAAATCACTGTAAAACTACTGTTGAGTGAAAATTTCAAAGTTACAAATAACTTTCCAAACCTTTCCCGAGCCAAGGAGCTTTTATAAGGTTCTGTGGTAACTGCTAAGGTTTCTTGAAGGTTCCATAGAAATCCATTTAAAAATACACTCATAAAATCACTCACCATTTTAAAGCAGTGATGTAAGTTTGCAATTGTTTTTTTTAAATCCATAAACATTTTTTTGTATTTTATCTTTATTCTTATAGGGAATCATTTCTTTTAATGAATATACATGCAGAGGGTATTAAAAATAAGGGTATCTGCAATCTATCCATGCTCTTTCTATTTGTAAATTCCTATTATTCCTAGATTATTTTAAAGAAATTGGACATTTAATACTAATAAAATATTTTTAGATAGAAAGAGCATTTTAATTGTAACATTTTACGTACGATGGTAAGGACCCTTTCCTTAAAAAAAAAAAGTGGAGTTGTGACTGAATTATTCACAGGAGTTACTAGCTTTTTTTTTTCAATTTTCCTAGATATATCTTTATCGTTTCAACTTCAAACTGATATTAATCAATTTAGAAATGGACTTATTTATCAAGTAAAAGAATTAATCAATCTCAAAATGGAACAATCAACTTGAAATTAAAAATAAATCAAAAAACAATTAACTGCTAAATAAGAATAAACGACTTAAAACTGTAATAAACAATTAAAAATTGAAAAACACACACACATATTTACTTGGTTAAGGACCAACCCAAATTAGACACAAAGCCATTTTACGTGCTCTATATACCCGGGCTTTTTGAATTCAGTGTTGGCCTTCACCTAGATGAGTTGCTCTCCCAAGTTAATGAGCCCCATCTGCCCAAAGCAGCTAAAGGTGAATTTAATGGTTTTGATTAGGATTTGAACTCTCGTACTATGATTCCAGAGTCCAAGCTTTTACCAATGCTTTACCCTCACTGCACACACACACACACACACACACACACACACACACACATATTTATTTATTGGTAAATTAAACTTATATTTCTAGATGAATAATTAATGGATTAATTCTTCATAAAATAAAATTTTAAAAATGGTTCTTTAAAAAAAACAGAAGTGCAAGAATAGACCAACGAGTGTCTTAACTCTTTAAACCCCGACTTATCAAAATTGCCAAGTAGTCATCCAGAGTCGTTATAATAGAGGAACATATTAATGCCAAAGCAATGGTGTGTCTTCTTTTGCCTTATGTTGTCAGGGCCGATATATCGGCCTCTTATGATCCAAAGGTTGAAAAAGCAAAATAAAATTTATGAAAAGGGAGTTAGCATAGTCATCCATAAGGTTCCTTAATGTACTTCAATTGCAGAAGTTCTGGAGGATGATGAATTTAGGGAACTCCTAATTTTAAGACTAGGAATTTGCTTGTGTTTATGTTTAAGCCTTTTGGTTTCCAAAGGTACATAGGGCCGTAACGACACTCCTCCAACAGATGGGTCCTCTCCAGCTAGGCCTATGTCAGTCCAGCAGCTCTGGTCTTGACTTCAGGAATTTGCTTAGGGGGTGTTTATATTATATCTTATTTTGAAATTGTTTCTAATTTGAAGTTCATTAATTCTTTTATTGTTCGTATAGTCTAACATTATGTTATTTAAATGCATTCTTTACGGGTTAACTGCATAGTATAACAAACAGAATATCAGATAAAGTCCACTGATCAGCTTAGCAAGCCCGTTTTTGAAGACTTTTGGGATACTTTTGAAGAATAGCTTTAACTCTTTGAACTCTGACTTAATCAAAATTACCACATAGTCACCCAGAGTCATTATATTAGAGGAACATATTAAAGCTAAAATAATGGTGTGTCTTCTTTTGCATTATGTTGTCAGGGCTGATAAATCAGCCTCTTAGGGTCCAAAGAGTCTTTTAACTTCTTTTTTTTTTAAGTTGATTATTTTGCGTGAAAATAGGTCAAATTTAAAATTATCATTATTCCAAGTTGAAATGGTATAGAAAAATTTAGCTCTTATACTCTCTCCACAAAAAAGTTAAATGTGTCTCTGCATGTAGAATTTCATTGTTTATTTCAAAAATCAAAATATGAAAAAAAAACAAAAAAACATTAACCCTAAACTTTTGATACTAAAACAATTAGAGCTAAGTTTTGATTTTTATCAAATCGATTATACTAAACTTTTGCTATGAAGTTTTACTTTTTAACTTTTGTACATACTTACATCACAGTAAAAGTGTTAGGAGAAATTATTACTAGAAAAAAAGAAGTAGAATATCAAATGGATGAAACATTTGTATAGATATATATATATTTATATATATATATATATACACACACACATATGTATGGCTATGTGTGTGTGTGTATGTTTTTTAAATGCATATCTACAATCTTTTATCCAAAATTCTACAAAGTGATAATTTTACAACAAGGTTTTAGGTCAAAATCGTCCATTTGCAAAAAGGTCCAATTTGCCCATTCAAATTTAAAAAAAAAAAAAAAATGGATGAAACATTTATATAGATGTAGATATATAAATACGCGCTCACACACACATGTATGGCTATGTGTGTGTGTGTGTGTATGTTTTTTTTGAATGCAAATCAATAATCTCTTATTCAAAATTCTACAAAGTGATAATTTCACAAGACTTAATTATATTACTAAAAAAAAAAAAAAAATTAAAAAAAAAATGGATGCAGTATTTGTATAGATATATATATGCACACACACATATGTATGGCTATGTGTGTGTGTGTATTGTTTTTAATGCAAATCTACAATCTTTTATCCAATATTCGAACTAATAATTCAAGAAGCTTAAAGTTCTTCGAACCCAAGACTATCTGAACAAGACTTTATAATTATTAGAAAAAAAAAGTTAGATGAGTCATATATGCACACACATACACACACACACACACAATGTGTGGCTGTGTGTGTGTGTGCGTGGCTCTGTGTGTGTGTGGATATGTATGTTTTTTAAACACAAATCTACAATCTCTTGTCCAAAATTCTATAAGGTGATAATTTTACAAGATTTTACTAGAAAAAAAAAATGAAGTATTTGTGTAGATATATATATGCACACACACATATGTATGGCTATGTGTGTGTGTGTATTGTTTTTAAAGCAAATCTACAATCTTTTATCCAATATTCGACAAAATCATAATTTAAGAAGTTTGAAGTTCTTGGAGTATAAGACTGTGAACCAGACTTTATCATTAATAAAAAAAAAAAATCCAAAACTAGATAAAATAAAAATTACATGAATCATTCATATATGCACACACACACACATCTATGGGTGGGTGGGTGGTTGTGTGTTTGTGTGTGTGTGTATATATGTTTTTTAAACGCCAATCTACAATCTTTTATCCATAATTCTATAACGTGATAATTTCACAAGATTACTAGAAAAAAATGGATGAATTATTTGTATAGATATATAGATATATATGCACACACATACATGTGTGGGTGTGTTTATTGTTTTAAATGCAAATCTACAATCTTTTATCCAATATTCAACAAAGTGATAATTTAAGAAGCTTGAATTCCCTTTGAATCCAAGAGTATTTAAACAAGCTTTATTATTATAAGAAAAAAAACCCAAAAAAACAAAAGAAATAGAAATTAGCTGAATCATTCATACATGCACACACACACACACACACACACACACACACACACACACACACACACAATGTGTGGCTGAGTATGTTTTTTAGATGCAAATTTACAATCTTTTATCCAATATTCTAATATTCATTATTCGACAAACTAATAATTTAAGAAGCTTGAAGTTCTTCGAACCAAGACTATCTGAACAAAACATTATCATCATTAGAAAAAAAAAATTTGATGTGTCATTCATATATGCACACCCACACACCCACACACAATGTGTGGTTGTGTTTATATGGTTGTGTTTGTTTTTTAAACGAAAATTTATGATCTTTTATCTAAAATTATATAAGGTTATAATTTCACCAAACTTTTTATGACTAAAAAAAAAAAAAAAAAAGAAATAAAATAAAAAATGGATGAATTATTTGTATAGATATATATATGCACACACACACATATGAGTGGCTATGTGTGTGTGTGTGTGTTTATTGTTTTAACTGCAAATCTACAATCTTTTATCCAATATTTGATAAACTGATAGCTTAAAGTCCTTGGAATCCAAGACTATCTAAACAAGACTTTATCATTATAAGAAAAAAAAAAAATATGAATCCTTCATATATGCACTCACACACACACATATTTGTGTGGCCTTTTGTGTGTATGTGTGTGTGTATATGTTTTTTAAATGCAAATCTACAATCTTTTATCCATAATACTTTAAAGTGATAATTTCACAAGATTTTATTATTTCTAAAAAAAAGTTAAATAGAATTAGAAATGGAGTAATTATTTGTATAGATATATATATATATGCACACACACACATGTGTGGCTATGTGTGTGTGTGTGTGTGTATATCGTTTTAAATGCAAATATACAATCTTTTATCCAATATTCAACAAAGTGATAGTTTAAGAAGCTTGAAGTTCTTGAAATACAAGACTATATGAACAAGACTAGATTTTGTTAATTCTAATAAATAGAAAACAATAACTCAATTGAATTAAATCAGAATAGAAAAGAATACAAAGTAAAGAAACATTAAAATAAATAACGAGGCTAAAATTTAAAAAAAAATTTCTTTAAAATATAATTTTTTATTTATGTATTTCACATTAATTTTTTTTTTTAAATAATGTTAAGATAAAAACACCAACCAGCCTTTCTCTCTCTTTAATCTCCATTAATCAAAAATATAAAAAAATTTCAATAAATCTTATAAAAAAAAATCTCTGAGAAAGATATTGTTGGGAAAATAGATCTCTCTTGCCAGCAGCGTGTCAATAGGTCATGATGGGGCCACGGTGAAGGATGTTTGCTGGCTATGGCTAGAAAAAGACTCCCAGCACACAAACCTGATAGATCTCAATGCTGTCTTCAAGAGGATGACAATTCTCTGCAAGTTAAACACCTTGAGTCTGTTCGCAAACTCTGCTTTGTGACAGTCTTCAGCAGGTGGGTGACTGTAGCAATCTTGTGTGTGAAAAAGGCCAAGTGGGAAATCATGTTACCTTCGGCTTAGGCATGACAACCACGAGAATGAAATCTCCCAGGGTAGATAAGTCCGGACATAAAACAAGGAATAGATTTAGACTTTAAGTAGAGGAATGAATGGACTTTCCCAAAAATTAACTTTAGTCCAAACTTTGATAATAGTCAAAACTACTTCAATCATTAAAAAAAAGTTTAAACCATTTTGGCATAAACAGTTACCCACATTTCATAAACAATAAAACATTAAGCAAAAAATAAGGCAAAAACTCAAAACCCAGTTTCAGGTCTGCACAAAATCTGAAACTTTTTGGAAAAAGTAAAAAAAAAAAAAAGTCAGAACAAAAATAAAAAAAAAAAACAGTAAAAAAAAAGTTAAAAAAACTTTTTGTAAAAAAAAAAAAACTTTTTGTAAAAAGGTCAAAAGTCCAGATCTTTGAAAATAAACCCCAAAATCACTTTAAAAATCGTAAAATCTAATTCTGTTCACAAATCATTCTGAATATAAACTCTGAATTTTAAAAACTTTAATTTATAGAAGCCTGTCAGGACTTGATTGTTTTTCTGCAAAGGGAATGTTAATTCAGAACAACCTTCATCTGGTACACACGATTCTAGATTGTGGATACAAGATGAGGCCTTGGTCTGATCCATTTGGATCAAACCAAGGCCTTAGATTGAATCAACTTGCCAACTCTATTGTATAAAACAGATTGTTTAATAATTTTAAACCAAGCAACTTCTATTAACCAACTCAAAGCTTTGGAGACCATCTAAATTGCTATCCCTATCCTTTTTTTAAAAATTTCCTTCCTCTTTTTTTGTACATATAAATTCTATATAACTTATTTTAATCAGGGTCCTCTGCCCTGGGCTTTCCTTGTTTTTTTTTTTTAAATATCACCGTCCCCCCCCCGTATTTTCTTGCTTTATTGTTCACCGGTGCCATCGATTTAGCCTTGATGAGAGATGGACAAAAAGCTTTAGGCTTGCCTACTTCTTTTCTGTTTTATACAATATATATAAATATATATATATATATAAATGAATAAACCTGATGAATTACTATTAGGAATAGAAATTAACATAAATAATTGGGGAATTTACATATTGATCTATTTCATTCTTTTAGAAATCATCAGTGTAAATCTGATGATTATCTAAAACAATGAAATAGATCTATATGCAAATTCCCAAAATATTTATTGATGTTAATTTCTAATTAATCCCTGGTTCATTTATCTATGAAATACTTTTGGCATATATATATATATATATATATATATATATCATTTAGGATATTTTAAGCCATTGAGCAAATGTGGTATCTTGGTGCATGTGGGTGTGTTGGGATAAAGGAAAAATGTGATAAGAAGGTGGGTTTTGAAAGAGTCTAATAAAAGAGTTGAGTGTATTACCCACCTTGAATAGCTTCCCAACCTCCTTGTGCCTAATTTTTGTATTTTACAAAAATAAAAATCTAAAGCTAGCTCAATATCCCAGCAGAAAACAATCCTTCAAAATCCAGGCTTCTATAAAATATCCCATTTTTAGCTAAAGAAACAACTTAGCCATAACATAGAAAACAACAAAAACTTCATTAGTTACAGACTAGTTGATTCATGAGACAAACTAACTTCCATTGATTGGGAAGGACTTTTCAGTGAATTTTCTAAACTTCAGATTCAATATTTTGTGAAAGAATTAGAAATATTCAATATTCAACCCCCAAAATTTTATTAAATGCCACTTTTAAAATCTTTTTATAACACTTCTGAACAAGTGAATAAATAAGTTTAGAAATTTATAGAAAAAAATAATATATATGAATATATCTTAGACCTAATAAAGATAAGAATAAATTAATATAGATACAAATGTTGTTATTTCTAGAATTATAAAATATTCTTTAAAACATTCTCTATTTAATAGTTTATTAGCAAGTTTGATTTTCTAAAAGAAAAAAAATTAATTATTTTTGTTTTGTCTAATTCTTTTAGAATATCAACTTTTTTAGGTTATTTCATGTCAAGAACGATCCTTTTTTTGATAAACATTCTTTTTGTCCGCACATATTTTTTTTTTAATAGCACCATTTAACCCTGAAGGGAAATGTGCGGATTCATACTCTTCCCAAAGGTATTAGTCTATCGTTGGTCATATCAGAATGCAGATTCCACAGCCATGTGTGAACCTACAAGTGATCAGACTACCGATGGAAGAACAATCATACTCATCACTAAAGATAAAATATGTCTGTTTTTTTTTAGTTTTAAAAATAACAAAAATATTTTTTATGCTAATCTAAGAGATAATAATTTAGATAAAATATTCAATGAATTTCACACTTAGAAACATAAAAAATTAAACACATTCAAAAACTTCAACTTTCAATATCAGGTTTTCAAAAATAAAAGTTTTATTGTTAATCAAAAAAATAAAGAAATGTAAACATGATTAAATTGCTACAGATTTTGCAGAACTCGCTCTGTGATAATTACTCTTCATGTTCTTCTGTACATCCCGGTTCTCAAGTAAAAAAAATCATTGCTTGATAAATTTAAAATTATACTTATTAATCATATACGCAATTGCTTGCATGTAGTTGAAATTAGATAAAAATTTATTGTGAGGAAATGTTTTTTTTTTGTGGGAGAAGAACGTTTTCAACTGAATTTAGGTAGGAGAATAAACACAAAATATTAAATATGAGTTTTACTAAGTATTCAGTTTAATGAGTTCTAGTATTTAATTTAATAAATTCTGAGAATAATTGATCCAATTGAACACTGAAATTAGTCTGTAATTAATGTTTTCAATTTAAGATGTAGACCAAACACTTGAAATGTTTGTTTAAATGTATCAGGTTGCAATTCAAGTCATGTACAGAAGGTTCTAAAAATGTTGATAAGTCAGAGCATTAAAAGAAATTCAATCAATTTAAATTTACCATTAATTGTATGACGAATAAGTAATATTAATATCGTTTTTAGAATGTGTTTAAAATACCTGTGGTGCCTTACTGATCATTTCATATAACATTTTGAAATTTTTATTAGTTGGTTTGATATTCATAAATCATTTTTAAATCCGGTTTTAAATAAGTGAAATTTAAAAAAAAAATGAAATAATTATTTTATTACAATGAAATATCATTAAAAATCTTTTTTTTTTAATTTATCAAATTCCTAATATGAAAAAATGTTTAGACTTTAGGATTAAATCTATATTGTTGTACAATGAGGTATCTTTTTGTTTTAACCAAGTTACAAAAAATACAATGAAATAAGCAAGAATAATTTTTAAGTTAAAAACTTTATTTGGTGAATAATATAGTTTATTTTAAAACTATAATTTATGCTAAGGTTTAGTCAATAATGAAGCATAGTGTCCAGAGCTTAGTTATTTAACAATAAACTGTTGTTGTTACTTAGAATTATGACTTAACTTCATTGTAATCCTATGACTAGAAATTACTTGACCCCTATTTAGAATTAGATCTAAATACAAGCCTAGTTTGTACACCAACTATATTATTATTCGCACTGCAGCTTACATATGGTCAATGAAAAGTTTAGTATTTACAAAAAAAGGGGTTGACTTTTAGTATACCTAATATTTTTACTATAGGTTAAAAAGGTTGCTTAGCATTTATAATTTTAAAAGATAGAATCATATCCCATGTTTTAATAATACACAATGAAATGTTTTGAATAGTCAATTTATTAGAAAGAATAGTGACTTTTTTTTAATTCCTAAAATAAATTTTGTTGTTTAATTTCACAGAAATTTTTATCTAAAAATACTTATTTTTTAATTTTTGTCTGTCTTTAAATTAAACCAATAAAAAGTGCATACTGACTGTCTAAACATTCTGTGAAAAAAATTATTTCTTGCTAGATTACAAAGGCGTTTGTTTTGTTTTATTTTTTTAAAAATCAAATTAAAATATTTTCTTAATGTAGTTATGAATCTCTTTTTTTAAATCTCTCATTATTTTATTTATGTACCTCATGTCTATCTCAAACCCTGTCTCTGTCACGTACCCTATCTTTTTCATGTACCCCATTTCTTTTTTGTCTCATATTGTATGTATCTGTTTATTTATTATTTGACTTTTTGTGACCATTCTTTTTTATTTTTTATTCCATAAATGCCTTTTTAAAGAAATTCAAAGAAACTGCAAACATTTTCTCTTTCTCTCTATCTATTTATCTTTCTATCTATTTTTATTTCTATATATATTTATCTCTCTATTTTTATCCTCTCTATATATTTTTTTAAATTCTCTATATATTTTTTATCCTCTCTATATATTTTTTATCCTCTCTCTATATATTTTATCCTCTCTATATATATTTTATCTCTCTATATATTTATCTCCAGAGCTATTTATTTCCCTATCTGTTTATCTCTCTGTTTTTATCCCTATCTATTTATCTCTATATATATTTATCTCCCTATATATTTCTCTCCATATTTCACTCTTTCTATATCACTCATTGCATTGTCTTTAATTTCAAAACTCTAATTCTTTTTTGACATTCCCTCCATTCTTTTTAAGAAGCACAAAATGTGGTTTTGTTTTTTGATGTTAAACTCTTTCTAATTTTATATTTTTCCTATTTTCTCCTAAATTATGGAGAGTTAAAAAAATCAAATAAAATATGAATAATAATCAAAGTAAGGGACTTAATAATTCTTTAATTTAAGGTTAGTGATAAAAAGGGATAAGTTGTAAAAACCTTGGCTCTGTTTAAAAATTTAATGATTAAGGATAACACATGCTTCCACAATTTTTCTTATAAGGAACATTAACAATTAATTTAGTATTTGAAATTAAAAATATGACTTTTTTCTAAAATATATGTAATTTAAGCATTGTTTAAGTGCAATTTTTAAAAATAATAATCTTATATAAATTTCTTAACCTATACATTTAATTCAGTAAATAAAAATTAATAGAAAACTATTCCCATTTAAAATGATTACGTCATAAATCTTAAAATTTATGTTAGTTGCATTTTTGCACATCTTTATTTTATCATTTCCAAATTAATTCACAGCTATTAATATCTACTGTCCATTTTAAAAATTTGTTTAATAACTCTATAAATGTGGATTAATGAATATACACCCTGACAAAAGTTTCAAGTTACCAAAATGTTATCGTCTCACCATAATATATTTCCATATTCTGTTGTTTATTTTTTTAAAATTGTTTTTGATATATATTTATATATATTCACACTCAAGTACAGTTGTGGCTCTTGTATTAAGAGATGAAATGAAAGGCTTCAGTTTTTAGAAATATAACAAAAATCTTTCAAAAGTTCACAAAATAAAATACCAGCACAACAATAAATACTTAATTTCAATGTTGTATTAATAATGATAATAATAATGGTATTAAGCATATGTGGCTTATTGCTTTTTTACTTTTCTACTGTGTTTTTAACAAACATGTTTAGACATTTCTGATTGAGCTGAAGAAGTTTTGTTGAACTAAAAATTTTTATTTTGAAATTAAGAACCCCTTAAATCAAACTTGCATATAAATTTTAATGAATTAACATTGCCACTATTGTTACATAAGAACAGTTAATTAAGCCAATAGTAGTAGGATTTATTTTCAAAGAAAAATAAACAAAAGTAGAACTTTTTTTTCTGATTGACCAATGAAAAAAGATGTCTATTTTCTAAAATAAACCTGTTTGTAGGTTCCTCACAGAATTCTTAAAAGTTGGTTTTGTTTTGAAGTATGGTAATTATACATGTTAAATAAAATTAGAAACATGTTTCTTTAAATATCAATTGTGTTCATATCCTGGCCTTGACCATGATGTTTCTTTTATAATGTTTTACAAATGTAACAAAAGCTTTTTTTTTCATGTCTGCAGCCATTTTGGATTGAAGCAAAAGTTGAATATTCTGTTCTCATATCAATCATTTTTTAAATATGCTTCTTCCATTTTAATTAACAACTCAGTGGGCTTTCGTTGTTTATTTTTAACAATAAAAGTGATTAAAACAATTCATATTTAGACATATGCTATACCAATTGGGCGTGGCACTTCCTTTAATCATATAAAAATCGACAAATAAGGAGCTGCCTCACTATGTCAACAGGAACTGTGTGACTGCTTAGTTTAGATTCATAGCTAAAGCTAATCCTAACATATCTGCATTAATAGTTTTTATTCAAAGTTTAAGAAATTGTTTAGTGTCATACACACAGGGTGGACTGAGAGTGTTATGGGCTCTCAGACAAAGTGATCTGTGCATATTGGCTTAACTATGTCTGACAGTCAGCTATGGCTATTTGGCACACATTATGATGTATAAGCTAAATGAAGTGATCCCAGTCAGAGTCATTTATTAGTCTAACAAGGACATCTTTGATAATTTTATGGGCATACAGGGCCCTTTGCAGTGCTGGGCCCTTGAGCATAGTCCAATTAACCATTATACACTGGTTTATGCATCAATCAAAAGAACTGTCTACCAGTCTGTTTCTTGCCAAAGATTCAGAAGCATCGATCTTTAATTAGTTTAAGCCTGTTGGTCCCCAGGGGATATAGGCCCACAATGATGCTCTTCCAATGGACGTAGTTCTGACTAGTCGTTTCCAGCTCTGTTCATGTCATTCTTGCAGCCCTCGTCTCAGCCTCAATACTTTTTTTCCAGGACTGCCTCAGGTGACCAATTCTGTGCTTACCTTATGGATTCCATTTAAGGGCCTGCCTGGTGATGTTAGATGCAGGCTTCCACAAGGTGTGGCCAATCCAATTCCATTTTAACTTTTTGATTTCTCTCTCCATTGCAACTTGGTTGGTTCTATTCCACAGTTGTTCATTTGAGATATTCTTTGGCCATCTGATGTTTCTGATCGTTCTTAAGGGAATATTTTTTTGCAAATGTTTTTAACAAACTTAAAAATGCCTTTTATTCCTTGCATTGATTGAAATTGAAAAATCAATTCAGTTAGTTTCTATTTTTTTTCTTCTTACATTCATTTTGGAGAACTTTCAACTTTCAATTGGGTGGAAGTCTATAGCTCAATAGATTTAAAACTGAGTCACTATCTTCTAAAAACTAAGATGAAATGTGTTCGACGGTGACATTGTTTTTGTTATACAAAAAAAAGGTTACAGAAAGAAAAACTGTCTGAACAAACGGCAAACTGTAATGGCATCTTTGCTTGCAGAGAATTTTCTATGTATATATATATATATATATATTTATATATATGTATGTATATGTATATGTGTGTATATATTTTTGAAAAAGAATTTTCTGAATTTTTGTTTTTGTTTTTTTTTTGTTTACTTAAACCTTTTTCTTTGTGTTTTCCTCTTTTCTTTTCTCCTTCCCCCAAAATTGTAAACGTTAATTAATTTAAATAAAAAAATGAAAAAAATGAAATTGAATTGCCTTTTGTTATTCTTTTTTTTTTCAATTTTATTATTGAATCAATATTTTTTTTTTTCTGAATTTAAAAATGTTTTTTATGTTTTATTGAATGATCTTGAATTGAATTCTCCAGTTTAAGAATTTGCACAAAAATTATTTCTAACTGAAAATGAAATGCAAAATATAGATAAAACGTCTGGGATCTTAAAGAGTACTAAACTAGCCTTTCTGCTAGCAATACAAAAATTGGTTAGAGAGAGAGAGAGAGAGAAAAAAAAGTGGGACATAGAGAGATAAAGGATTCTGGGTAGTAGTTCTAGGACTGAAGTTGAGGTCTAGAAGGAAAAGGATAGGGCCAAAAAATTTTTGTGTGGATAGGTAGAATAGTATGATTTTTGGCCTAATTCTTGGTTTTTAGATAGAGGATCATTAAGGTCATTCCTATATAAAGATCAAAAATCATATTTTTCTTTCATTTGTATTTGTTTTATTCAACAGAAAAAAATCATAATTGAGTTAACCCTTTTGACCCAAGCTTATCAAAATTACCAAGTAGTCACTCAGACCAGTTTTATTATTGGAACATATTAGGGCCAAAATATTAATGTGTCAATTTCATTATGTCGTCAGGGCCGATACATCGGCCCCTTAGGGTTCAGAGGATTAATGATGAAAATTGGAAACCAAACAAAATTCCAATCAATATTATAATTAGGGCCAGTACCTAATGTAAGTAGCAACAGTTTTTGCAAGCCGTAAAATTTGCGCTCCCCCCAAAAAAGGCCACTGATAATCCGTTTATTTTCAAAATTCGCTAAAAAAAACCCTAAAAATATTCATTTTCATGGAACCACAATCAAAGATTGAACTTATATTTATTTTCTATGGGCTGATAATACAGTTAAAAAAATCCATTTTAAAAACAGGATTAGGCCCATAAAAACGTAATACAACAACCTTAAAAACACATTTTGGTTATAAAATTTCAGATTTTTTGTTTGTTTTTCAATTCTTTTTTCTATTTATCTATTTTTACCCAGTCAAAAGGCCGCCTCCTGACATGATGTGTCGCCAGGGTGGACGCGGCCCCTTCACGCCACTGATTTGGGCTAAGTTTTAAAACGAATTCTTAATTATTGCTTTTGGATGGGGTTGTTGTTCACCTTTAAAATTCTAAGTTATTTATTATTTAAAGAAATTGATGCACTGGCGCCACGAAACCCGGATAAAAGTTTTTATTTTTTGGCTTAAATATTTCGGCAATGTCCGCCGATTTACGATTGGATTTAGTGGTTGCTGGTTATCCGATAATAATCGGTTTTTATTCCAAAGTTAAATCGTTTTGCGTGTCTTATTTTCTAAAATGGGTTTTTGTTGTTGTTCGGACTTAGGCTTAGATTTCAATTGCGATTATTTTATGCTTGGGTTCCATCGGACAAACAACGGACAATTGTTCTTGCTTAGCCCGAGCCATGTTTTATTTTGCAACCCTGTTAGATAAATTTGTGTCTGCTTACAATTTGGTAGACTTTTTTTTCTTGGCCAAATAATAATCTTCACTTGTTATTTTAAAACTAGTCCGAATCAATGATTTAGTTGATAATAAGGGATATTTTAATCATTCAAAAATTGGTTTATACAAAACAGAACAATGAAAGAAAAATCAATTTAGAAAATAAATATTAAATTGGTAAATTTATAGTTTAGGCGTGAAATCACTCTCGTACAAAAAAAATATTTTGTTTTTATAGAATTTCTTCATGGGGCTTACGAATAATCTACCAAAAATCAACCCTCAAACCCTAACACTAATCCTAACCCTGAGCCTAGCCTACCTACCCTGTTTATTACAAATCAAATCTTGGTGTTTGAACACGAATCCTAAAAACCCCTTCGAAAAACACTAATATCTCTGGAATAATTTCCGATGGAAAATAAGTACAAGAATCTGTTGTTGGGCGTTTTTTTTAGTGTGTAGTAGCCCAGCCCCAGCTATCTCTCAAATAAGGTGCATAAATCTATTGGGGACACTTACACCGTGTCAAATCAACTTTGTTTGGATAATTTGACAAGTGAGAAATTTGACTTGAAGAAATAAAGTAAACGAACAAACAGACATAATTAAAGTGAAAATATTGAATAAATTGATTAAACAGAACTAAATATTATGAAAATAACAGAACTAATTATTATGAAAAATTTTTTTAGAAACAGTCTTGCTTAAATAAAGTTTAAAATCATATTTTTTATATTCTAGAAAAATTAACCAACAATATAAAAATGAACATAAATATACAAAAACAAAACAAATTAAAACAAAAAAATATAATTATTCACTATAACAATAAAAAAAATTATTTTGTAATATCTTTGAAGCAAACGTAAATTTATCAGTCGTAATTTAAAAGTAAAATTCATATGACACGGTGTAAAGAGTTATTCCAAATGAACGGCCTTAAAAACCACCAAATTCCTTAAATCTAAACAGAGAAAGAATATGAAATTTAGAAAGGGTAGCAAAACAATGGTATTTATTCATTATTCCTTTGGCACTTTGAATGTTTTAAAAAATGGAATGGAAATACTGAATATAGTTCAAGTTCAATCAAAGGGGAATTAACACCGTGATCAATAAGAAAATTTCGTGACAAGTAATTGTTTCGCTACGAAAAATTAGGTTCTTTGCATCAAACATTTTGAGGATAAATATATTTTGAAACAAAAAATTATCAATTGGAATTGAAATTTACAATCTGTACCCACAATTCATTTAGAAAAAATAAAACCATTACTTTTACCGACTCAAACTAGTTTTAGAAAAGAACCCTAAAGCAACGACGAATTGAAAAAGATGATCTACAGCATTTTCTTTCAGCTGACGACACTATAACGGATTTTACCAAGTTGACTACAAAATGAATTTTAGGAAAAAAAGACCAACGGTAAAAAGGCCAGATTTCGCTAACTAGGAAAAAAGACCCGGGCAAAAATGGTCAGATTTCGCTTGTTAGGGAAAAATAGGTCATATTTTTTTGGGGGTAGGGGTGCCTAAAGGGTCTCGTTCACCCTCAATATTTAGGGGGTCAAGTGAGAAAGCTCTCTTCTGAATTAAAACGATTGAAGAATTAATTTTAATTTAGGGGTTTAAGCTCCCCTGTAATCTAAATAAACACTTACTTTAATCTGGTGATTTAAGGAAATTAGATCTAAAAACATTCAATATTTGATTCAGAACTAAAAGTTAAAACTAGGCCTAATGTAGGCTAGACCAACTCAACATCAATATCAACATCGTTTGATAGTGGACTAATTAATACAGGTCTAAATAGGGGTTTACGTAATTTTAACAACCGGTTCACCGAACTCATAATATTTTAAACACTGGTTGTTCGTGCGAACCGGCTGAATCCCATAACTCGGTATAGTTTTCCGTGTATTCACTGAAAAAAGTCTTATCACCTAGGTAGGGAAACTAGCTTATTTCGGGAACAACAATAAAAGTGATTTGGGTTGACAGAGGGAAAGATTTTAGATTTTCAGGATAAATTAAGTTCTTTTAACAAAATTCGAGGGTCGGGAGAGTGAAAGCCGAACCTCGTACATAGGGGTTTTGAGGTCTTGATTTTTGTGGGGTTTAGGCAATATGGGGCTCCTAGGTGGGAACGAAATAACTAGAATTCGGAGTGGGCCCTGAAAACACTCTTTGTAATTTTATTAAACTAAACCATAAGTACAGGAGGGAACATTATTCCTTAGCTAAGGTCCAAACTAGTATATATTTTGGTCTGTAGTTTTTTGCCTGATTTATCCTGGGAAGGAATCCGAACTTTGCTCTCGGGCGACGGGTGAGAGAGACAAGACATGCCTAAGCAGATATTGTAGGGTTCTTAAATTATTGCCTCTAATTTTCTTGTATAAAGCAAAAAAAGAAAGAGAGAAAGAAAGAAAGAAAGAAAGAAAGAAAGAAATCAAACATCAGGAGTTTGAAATTTTAAAAAAAAATGACTTCAGAATAGAACTTGCGTCATAAGAAAAAATGACGTCATCACTAAGGTAACGCGTGTTAAAAACTTTATAAGGAGAAATAATTTTGAACGAATTGAAGAAGAAAAAAGACAAAAACAGCTTGAAAAATGGGTAAATATTAAATTTGATGATGTGTTATGAGTTTATTTGATGATGTGTTATGAGTTTATTTGATATTTTGTATTTTAATGTGATTTTGAACATGGTAGGACTTATAAATAAATCCTGTTGTGTCTTTTTTAGTTTCTAAAAATAGGAATTCACAAGAAAATATTCAAATAAAAAAAAAGTTAATAAGTTAAATGCGATAGACATTTAGAAGAATTTAATGGATCTGAATTAAAAAAATTGAAAAAAATTTAAGACTATCAAATAGACACTTTAAGGCATATTAATTTTTAATTATTGTTTCAAACAGGTTTATTTTTCTTTACAAAACGAAATTCAAAAATAAGATTTAAATTATTTTTGTTTTCAAATTTAAAAAATTTATAAAACAATGGATTTGGAAATTTTTTGTTTCCAAATTTTGATTCAAACTTTGAAGAATTTACAAGACAAAAGAAAATAAATCCTGGTTGTCTTGTAAATTCTCTCAGTGAAAATCTCTCAGAAGTCAAACCAGCAAAAAGATGACTTTTTCCTAATGACCCCAATGAGAAGTCCAGTGCCAGGTGAATATTTGACTGCATTTCTAAATTTTTAATTTCTTTAAAAATAGGATATTCTTAACTGCAAATAATTTTATTCTCATTGTAATCATAAAGAATTTAAAACTTAAAAACAAAATTGTTAAGAATAGAAATTAATTTTTCAGTGTCTTTAAGATGATTATTATAATTTGCATAATATTATTTGGATAATGATTTTTATCTTTGTATTTCTTAAATTCACTTTGTTTAGGCCAGTTTATTCTTTGATCTTCTCCAGATTTTTATTCTAACCACAAACAGAAATCTGGAGGAAAAATCCACAGTAGAAATGAATTGAAATGTGATGAATTTAACAAATTCATAGACTATGAAAATATTTCCCAGAATAAATATAAAAAGTAAATATGATAAAAAAAGAATAAGAAATAAATTATCTTTGTTTTTTTTTAAATTTGTAAATATAAACAAAAAAGAATCTTCATGTCACAAATGTTTCTCCTTTTTTGTCAGTTGTAAGACCAAAGACGAAAAACGACAAATCTCATCTGAAATCACTTTTTTGTTTAATCAGCCAATAAAATATTTGTCTGATTACTTCTTTCTTATTGACAATTTCATATTTCCGAATTTTAAAATTTTTGTATTTAAAGAATTTAAAATGCAAAAGATATTTTTTTTCTTTTCTTTTTTTCCTTTTCAGGCCAACAACCATATTAACAAGAAACAAGAAAAAAATATGGATAAGTGTTTTTTTTTTTAAATTTTACCTTCCTTTCTTTTTTTAATTTGTTTTTAAATTAATTTTATGATGTTTTTTTTTTGTTTTGCTTTGTGCGTTATTTAATGTTTTATTTTTTTGGTTTAAGGATTATTTTTAAAACTTTTTTAGTTTTCTCTTACATTAAAAAAAATGAAACATTTATTCATATCTAGATATTTTGTATTTGTTCAAAATGTTGGAAATTCTGTGTAAACCTTTTAATGTGGTTCCATGAACGATTTGTTTCAGAGTTTTTCATTGGTTGATTTATTAAGGACCGGATGTTAAAATCACGTGACAGATTTCCCGCACTTTTCAAAAGAATCTTCCTCTTCTTTTTTCTACCGGCCGGCAACGAGAGAGGACGCTTAATTTTTGTGTCTGAATATGACACGCTCTGGGGTACTTTTTTTCCCAGAAACCGTTTTTTCAACGGTTACTCTTTTTATTGTTTCGCCCCTCATGGCCAAAACTAATTACGTTAATGCCTTTGTGAAGATCACCAACTGTTATTAATTTTCTCCATTATAATTATGGAACTTTTCCACCGTAATTTAAACGGTAATTATT
>JAUZSX010292384.1:0-14047 GCA_034780655.1 Idiosepius hallami
AAAAAAATCGTTTGGCTATAGTGCCCATAGTCAAAGAATTCTCTGGAATAAGTTAAGCGGGATTAGGAAATTACCAGACCTTTTTTTCCAATGTGAAATGGTTGGTTAAAAGACATTGACCTAAGCCTTAGCCTCTCAGATTGTCTTTTAATCAACCAATTTTGTCCCATAAAGGTTTATGAAATCAACCCCAAAAAGATACAATATTAATTTGTGCTGAAATGTCTATTGAATTAAATCTTATTAATTTCTCTCCAATATTTTATATATCACAAATTCAAGTCAAACGTTTAAAACTTAAGAAAAAAAAAAAGAAAAAAAAAACATGTTGAATTTTTTTCTCTCTCAAGTGAAAGCTCATATTTAGAAAATATCGTCCAGAATAAATTGGACACCTACATTAAATGTTCTAGAAAACTTTATATTATGTTGTTTTTTATTTCTCTAAAATTTAGGGTTTTATCTTTCTGGTAAAACCAAAGGTTGTTAGAAAATAATGGATTTTAATACTTTTTACGTTGATTAACAATTTACCCGAACGACAGTCCCTAGCTATAGTAAAACGATTCCCCATATTGGAAAGAAACCATGCGTTAACCTAAGGGTAACAATTGTTTCTTGTTTTTTTTCACTCATTTTAATGAGCCCATGTATCACCTATTTAAGTGTGAAAATACAATCGAAAACTATGAAAAATTTATAAAACATATTAATGAAAACTATAATATTTGAAATTAGTTTAGGTGTAAAAATAAAAAAAAAAATGCCCAACAACCTTTTGGTTAAAAGACATTATGGTATAGAATATTGGAAAAAATATTAATTTAATAAAGTATTTATTTATAAAAGAAAAGAAAAATCAATTATTTATGGTACGGTGTTTTTAGGTAAAGATGTTGATTAAACTCATCGTTAATCTAAGGGCAGTAAATCTTACAAAGGCCTTCCTTTAGAAAATAGTTTTTAAAAAATGACAATTTATTTAAAGATTCTAATGAAGAATTGTGATTTTGTTTCTGCAGAGATCATCCAGACATTTAAAATTTGTGAGGGATCTTGTCCGTGAAGTTGTTGGATTCTCTCCTTATGAGAAACGCTGCCAGGAATTGTTGAGAATCTCCAAGGACAAAAGGGCTTTGAAATTCTGTAAAAAAAGGGTAAGAACACAAATTAGCTTTCTATTTTCTTTTATTCAAAAACTTGGTAGTTTTTTAAAAATTTAATCATTTTCTGAAAACCAAATTTATTTAATAGAAAAAGACTTTTCATTTTATTTTGGGCATTTTTTCCATGAGAAATTCTTGATTTTCTTGCTTTGAATCAGAATATCTTTAGAAATTGGTTTTCAATTTTCTTTTATAGATTTCTTAGAAAAACTGCTTTTTTTTTTCTTTTTCTTTTAAGTAAATTATTTTTTAGATTTTGTTTTTGGGTTTGTTATATTTGAGATTATATCATGGCTTTTTTTTTATTATCCTTTGAACTCTAAGGGGTTGATATATATTGGCCCTGACAACATAAGGCAAAAGAACTAACATCAATATTTAATCCCTAATATGGTCCTTTAATAGAATGGCTCTGGGTGGTGGTAAGTCAATATGCCCATTTGCAAAAACGTCCAATTTGCCCATTGACAATAATGTTCATTTTTTTTATGCCCACAGAAAAGAGTAAAAGCTAAAAAAAACGTCCAAACGAACACATTGCTACTTAAAAAATTATTTAACCTTTCTGAAAAACGAAATAGTTATTTACCTCTTTAAGTAATTTGGATAAAGAATTTGGGCTTTTGCGCCAATGGACGATTTTTTCACAATTCGACAATTTTTTGTTGATATGGTTTTTCAGAATTCTTGGGATGAGGCTTGATGATTACAGGCCAAGCATGATAGTGGATACAATATGAGAACCATAAATAAAGGAAGCAAGATCAGTAAATAACAACAAAGAGTAAAATACTAACAGAACTACAATAGATAGACTGGAATAACATTAGGTTTATAAGTGCCCAAAATCCACTCATGATGGTCCCACCCCCGAGACCGGGGCGCAATGGATAAAGGCATCTTCCCAGGAAGAGTCATGGTTAACAGAACGAGAACAGGCTAACCCCGTAGTTTGAATAAAGAGTTAAGTTCGAAATTCTGTAACTCCCGTTTACGACAAGGTTCCCTAGTTCAATCCCCTGATGAAGGCTGAAGGGTTAATCGGCAGAAACGTTGTGAATATAGCAATGGTAAGGAAGATGACAACAGTCCGTTTAATAGTTGTACAAACCTTTCGTAGACATTTTTAAAAAATTGGACATTATTATCGATGGGCGAAATTGAAATGAGTCTGATGGCCAATTGGACCATTTGCCTTGAATCCTTCTGAGTAATTATTTGGATCCAAGGGAGAAGGCTAAAATATTGGTTTGTGTGTGTCTTCTTTTGCTTTAGGTCGTTAGGGCTGATATATTGGCTCTATAGGGTTTAAATGTACTTGATAAGTATAATTACTTGTTGAAATGTATTTCCAATCTCCAAAAAGAAATTAGTTTTAATTGTATTTTTTTTTTTTTTTAGCTTGGAACTCATTTACGAGCAAAAGCAAAACGTGAAGAAATGCAAATTACTTTGCAGAAAATGAGAAAAGCCCAACAAGCAGCCGCTGCAGCTGCTGCACACAAATAAATTTTATAAATAAAAAAAATGTTTATTCCAAATTAAATTTTTTTTTTTCTTTTTATGTTATTTTAATTTTATTTTTTCCATGTTTTTTTCAGAATCTGCTGTCAATCCCTAAGAAAAGGGGCATTTGTCTATCGTGGTTACATAAAGTTACGTTACAAATACGATATTATAAGATAATACCTTTTCTAAAAAAAAAAAATTATTTAAACTATAATCAAGTTAAGTAAGAAAACAATTTTTTTTCGGAAAAAATAATTTAAACTTTATTTAAAAAAAAAAATCATAATTCTGTAATTTTCATAATTATTTCATAATGATTATATTTTAATAATAATTAGTTATGTTAAATAAGTTCTGTTTAATAAATTTATTCAATGTTTTTTATATTATGTCTATTTGTCCGTTTACTTTGTTTATTTGATTCAAAATTTCCACTTAACAAAAGTGAATCAGATTCTAGACGGTGTGAGTGTACCCCGATAAATTTATCTTTCTGAGAAATTGACGGCAGATTCAGAAAAGCCACCTTTTTATTCTTTCCTTCATCAATTTTTTAAATTCAGATTTATAATTAGTAATGTACCTTTAAAAGTTAAACTAACACTTGTCAGCTCACAAAAATAATCTTGTTGTGCAGTTCAGGACTGAGTTGTTTCTCATTGTTATTTCAAGTTAAATAAAACAAATCACTGCTTTTGAAATTATGCTTGAAAACTTTAGAAATAATTAAATTTTATAATTCCTCTCCATTTTTTCTAAATTGACTGAATTTCAAAACTTTGGAACCTTCTTAGAATTATCAATCAGAGCCGTTCCATTAGGACTATATTAAGCCTGAAGTATTGGTGTTCTTTTGCCTTAGGTTGATAGGGCTGATATATCAGCCCTTAAGGATCCAAACAGGATAAATTGTGAAACGATATAAATAAAACTTAATTGGCACTAATAATTTAAATCGGTAGTTTTCAACTAGGGTTTCACGGAACTGTTCACTCTGGCAATTCTGCAAATCCTCATTTTTTATTTAGAACATAAAAGTAAATATCTTAATTCTTATTGTCAAATAGATTTTATAAAATATTTTCTTTTAAAATTTAAGTTTTATTCTTTGAACAAATTTTAAATGATTAAATTCACCCCATTTTTAAATATGGAAGATGAACTTTGTTTCTTTTAAAATCATAACCCAATCATAGAGTTGCTGAAGAAACACCTGACTCAAGTTTCCCCATTGAGTTTTTGATGAGAATAAATGCAATCTCTATTCAAACAGGTAAATTTTTAGAAGTTTTATTTACAATACTCTAAAAATAAGTTTTATTTGATTTTATCAATTAAATGCTCTTTTTTTTTTTTTTTAGTAAATTAAATTATTGCTCAGGAGTTCCTCTAGCCATGGAATATTTCCATAGGGTTATGCTTTGATAAAAAAGTTGAAAAGCGCTGATTTAAATGTTTTATAATTAAACTTTCTGTTTATTAGTTTCTACAGGTTGTCCAAAAAGTCGGTGTTCTTTAGAAAATGTCTTAATGTCAAAAGTTAAGTTGTGGTAGTATAAATAAAATGAACATTTTACTGAACGAATTACCAAACCTTGTTCAAGAAGTTTTTGCGAAAAAACTGAAGATAATGTGTTGTCGGCCTTAGGGATTGAACCCCCATTATTTGCACTAGAAAATAATTTCAATGAAGGAAGACGCTCTAAATTCATCTAATAAATTGAAGTCCTTAAACTAAAAATTCTTCAAAAAAAAAAGGACAACTTTATTTTATAATAGACAAAATCGAATAGAACAGACGAAATCGACGTTTTAGTAAAATATAAATTCACACGGAAAAATACTACTAAACACAAGTTTTAGAAGAAATGAAAAATTTTATTTTAACTTTCTGTTCTGTTACATGTGCAACATTCTTTTCACCCAGGTTTTGTTTTTGTTAACAAATACTGATTGTTGACTTGAAAAGTGACCGAAGGACTTGCTCTTTGCGTTGATGGGGGACTGTTACTGTTCTTCAAAAACTGATCTTTAAAGTCAAAACAATCTCATATTTTCAAATAGATCTTTCCGGAACAATCTGACGTCACCAGTCACACTGTCTATTCAAAAATGTGTTCTTTCAAAATTACATTTACAATCAGACTAGATTGACTCATTCCAATAATTTGTAATGTTTTAGAATTCATGAGAGTTATTACACCAACCTTTCATCATACACTACTGTGAATGCACTTAAACTTTTAGAAGACAAGAAGCACGACCTAACCCTGAAGAAGGACCACTCACTACTAATCTTGGTTCGGTCAGAAGGATCTGTTTGTAAAAAGCTCTTAAGCAAAAGCAACTAACACCTTTATTGTAGGTTGCTTTTCAAAGCTTTTTACACATTATCACCCCAAAAACGACCAAACCCTAAAGGAAGGGCACCAGTATCTTACTGAGATAAATATCCACTTGCTGGCACAAGACAAATGCCTAGGGTGGGATGAAAGACAGTAAAGGTAGCTGATAGGAGCAATCAATACTACAGAATTTGAAATAGGTTGATATATATATATATATATATATATTATGAGGACAAGAAAAATTATTAGGGAGCCCACTTTGGAATCATAATACGCGAGTTCGAATCCCAACTGTTCCGTTCGCGTTCACATTTGAACTAATACTCTTGGGAAAGGTATGAATCCTTACATTTCTTCCAGCTATGGATTAAATTGTGCATAATGTTAAGAATAACTTCTAATTACTTGGATACCAAAGAAAGAACGTATATAAAGTATTGGTCTCGGCATTAAATGACCTGCTGAAGAGGGGACGATAAGCCGCAAAAAAACAAAAAATATTTCGCACAGAACTTTTCCTTAATGTCTTCCTTGAAAAAAAAAGAAGAAAGGAACTTGTGTGTGTGTGAGTGAATATCATATTCACTGACACTGAATATGGTTACTTTAGCCCTTAGAACCCTGACTTGGTAAAATGACCAAAATTAGTCACACACACACACACACACACACACACGTATGTGTTCTGTTATCACTATATGGAAGAAATATCCGTCTGTCTTTTTTTTAGTTCGGTCACCAGGGCCGATATATCAGCCCTTTAGGGTCGAAAGAGTTAATAACGTATTCACTAAGACAAATTTTGGTTGGAAGGTGTTACGTGACGGTGGTGGTGCGGGTGCGGACGTGGTGCGGTGCGGGGTGCGCGCCCGCCGGTGCGGTGCGTGCGGATGCAGTGTTGTTGGTCTAACTTAACTATAAGTATGTATATAGTAATATTGGCGAGTACCAACCAAGTTTGGCACAAGGCCATTTTTATGGTGGATGCAATGGTTTTAACTGGGATTTGAACTCGCGTACTACGATTCCAGAGACCGAGCTTTTACCAAATGCTCCATCTTCACTGTCATTGGAAGTAAGTGATACTACTACATCAATAATGATGTTTTGGTTTGTTTGTGTAACTCTTCAGTTTAAGTCATCAAGAGTTACTTACCCTTCGTTCCAATTATGAGAATGTTCTGATGATGTTTTGCTGTTCTTTTCAATTCTGGAAATTTATTTAAGAAAATCCCGTGAGTTTTTGTTTTTAATTATTTTAAAAAGATTCTTGATTGCCAGGAATCGAACCTAAAGATTCCTTTTTGTGTTGTCATTCGATTTCTATACGAAAAATCTTGTTTCATTTGTTTCTTCGTCGTCGTCCAAGGCAGACGACCACCACCGACCGGTCACAAAATGGGGGACCAATTATTATTATTATTATTGTTTTCTTCTTTTTAAATCCTTTTTTTATTTATTTTTTATTTATCTATAATTTATTTATTATGTTTTTGTTTGTGGGTCAAAATTTAAAGTCCATTAATCAACGATAATAATGATAATTAATATTTAAAATAATTATTTTTTCTGTTTTACATTCTTTAACTATTTTGTTTTTCTTTAAAAATTATGTCGTTACGTTCTACGAAGAAAATTAAAAAAAAAATAAATTTAAGAATTTGTTAATTTAAAAGAAAAAATATCCTATTCTAACATAAAAAATATAATGATAAAATATATATTTAAAACAATGGTTTTATAAAGCAGAAATATTTCAAACAGAATTAATTTCTTTATTTTTTTTTACGATAGAACAACAGGTTCTTTCGTTTAAATCAAATTAATAAAAGAAAAACAAACAAAAAAAGCAACGAAAAACAAACAATTTTATTGAATTAAAACCAATTACAATTATTTCATAAAGTAATTTTAATCAAAAATGAAATTTTCAAGTTACATTAATTTTTTTTCTTAATAAAGCTGAAAAAAATCAGGTAATTTTTTTATTTTTGAATCGGGTTTTTTTACATCAGTAAATGAAAAAAAAGAAAAAGAAATGTTTTTGTATAAATATTGTTGTGTTGAAGGATTTTGTATAAAGTTAACCCATTCCAAGCAATAGGTAATTTTTTTTAGAAATTTGACCATCGAAATCTAACTCTAAACCTAATAATAACTTAACCAAAATCATTTGCATTGAGATAGCTCAATTTGTAAAATAATAATAATAATGATGATAATGAAACAGGTGAAAAAACCTGATCAATTCTTCCTTGATTCAAAACTTAGATTAGATTTAAAAAAAATCTCACCCCACTCTTTAGCTAGGTAGTCGACCTAGCTAGAAAAAAGTAATAAACCAGATCCTTAATTCGATTTAAAGAAAAGCCCTGGCATTATTAGATATTTTTTTCTTTTTTATTTTTCTAAATTCCATTCATTCACTTTAAAAGAAGGAAAGAAGAGGAAGAAAAAAATCAATATTATTTCATTTTTTTAAGATTTAAAACAAACAAAAAAAATTGATTTAGGAAAAAAAAGCTAATTTTTTTTTCTTTTTTCCTTCCTTAATTTCGACTTTCTGTCTTTTTCATCATACTCAATTTTCTTTTATCTTCCTGATTTTTTTTCATCTGTTCATCTGAGTTTTGTTTGGATTTTTTTTTAAAATTTGAATTTGAATCAATCGATACAGGCTGTCTGTCGCGAAACTCCTGAAGTCTGAAGATTTTTAAACAAAGGTTCAATAAACAATTTAAATGCAAGATCTTGTCCAAAATGACCCCAAAGTGGTTCTGCCTGCATTCTGCAAAAGTTGATTGAATCCAATTTTCATTTGAATGGATTTGTTAATAAACAAAATTACAGATTTTGGGGCTGTGAAAATAGAAGTGCGGACTGCGGATCAGATCAATTCTTGGGTGAATTTTAGGAAACGGACACCCTGTATTTCTTTCTTTCTTTCAGCTTGATTTTATATTTATTATTATAATTTATTATTATTCACAAAATCTGTCCGTAAGGGCCTTTCTCTCCCATTCCGCCCTGCTTCCACTTGGCTAGAAACGAAAACAACATGCAACAGTCAAACCTCCTCCTCCTCCCCTACCACCACCTTCAAAAATACGATTTGGATCTTAATTGATTTAATTCGATTATTAATTTATTCCGTCAATTCATTCTCACTCACTAAATACTAATAATACTAGTAATTATATTTATTATTATTAATATTAATAACCGTTTATTTTGTCTCTGTTAACATTACTATCAGTGATTGTAGGTTTAATAGTGTTTATTGATTTTTTATTCATGTGGGTGGAAAGTATTTTTGATAGTGACGTGTTTGTGTGTGTGTATGTGTGATCAAAAGCAGAGAGCTCCTCTCCTCTCCTCTCCTCTCCTCTCCTCTCCTCTCTTCTCCTCTCCTCTCCTCTCTTCTCCTGTCTTAAATTGGCCCAACTTTTTTGTTGCTATTTATTTTAGTAAATGAGACAGACTGGTCGTCGGTCGGATGGACTTTGCTTTACACTTATTTACGTGGGAGTGAGTACAAGTCTGGGTGGGTAGGATTTGTAGTGTGTGTTCTGTTCAGCTGAATGTCGGATTTCCTTCCTTTACTTTAGAAAAAGAAGTCCATCTCCATCATCATTCGTTTTTCCTTGTCGTCCAGTGCAGCACTCTGCGGGGCGGGGGGAGGGCTCCTCGCTGCTGCTGCTGACCTGCTGGGGGTGACACTGGCTGCATACTTTTCCTAAAAAAACTTAGACTTAGGAATGAAATGAATAAATCAAATTATGAATTATTCCCTCGTTCTTCTTTCTTCTTCTTTTTCTTTTTTATTTTTCTTCTTTGACAAAATTTTTAATAAATAATTTTTATTCTTTTTCAATTTATTTTTGTTTAAAAAAAGGTAAATAGAATTTTTTTTCTTTCCTCCACCACCTACCCTAGAAAGGAGCAGTATTAGTGTGGGTGGTGGATGTATTTAATTGGCTTTATTCAAATTTATGGGTGGCAAAAGAAAGAAAGAGACATATGGGACAGGGTGGGCCAAATTTAGGTATACAGATAGGAAAAGTACAAAACAATCAAAAATAGATTTTTAAATTACAAGAATGCTGAAATAATCTTAGACATTTGCTGTTTAGTGTTTAATAATCCCTTATTCTTAACTGGTCAAAATCTCCTCCTCTGCCAACATTGCAACCACACCCTGTTGTACAAAATTGTCTCACTATTTTCAGACTTGCAATATTTCTTTAAAATCCATTTTCTTTTGCTCTTCATTTCAATTATTGGACTTAAAAAAAATTCAATTAATAAAAATAAATTATTTAAATAAACTCAAAATTCAAAAACTGTCTTTATTTACAAAAAGCTTGTAACCCCCCCCCATAATTATAAAGCACATGGAAAGGTTTCAAGAAGAATATAAAAATATTTAATATCTACTTTTGGTCCACCCTGTCCATTGTTCTCTACACCGTGTTAATGTTGCACTTTTGTATTCTACATCTTTATTGGCGTCTGTCTTTACTTAATTGGCAGTAGTAGTAGTAGTAGTGCCATTGGTTGTCTGAAGAAAAAGGTTTCAGTTCTTTTGGATATAAACCATCAGTCAATTTATTTTCTTTCTTTTTTTGATAGATTTTATCCAAATTTTAGCCCAAAATAAAAACAATTTTTAGGATTTGATGATCAGTGCAAATGCACTGATTTCTTACTTAATTGAACTCTTCTTGGTTGTCCTTCATGTGACAAACATTCTGATTGGTTGTTGGTTGATCAAGCCTTTATTAGCTTAACTTGATTCACTGGTGGTTGGTTGGTTGGTTGGTGTTCTGTGGCAGTGGCATTATTGTCTCAATCAATCAGTTGATGGAGCACAAGACTGCCCCATTGAGGAGGCGGTGCATCATCATTACTCTTTCATAAACCAAATTTTGTTGGTCCTTCCTTCCTTCCATCTATGAAAGCAAGAGTGGAGCAGTGGTAGAAGCTTGGACTCTGGAATCATAATACTAGAGTTCAAATTCCAGTTAAAACCATTTCAATCACTTTCAGCTGTCTTGGGCGGATCAGGCTTGTCCATTCATTGTCTCATCAGGGTGTAAGGATGATAACACTGATTCTACAACCTGGTCTGGTGAGACCCATCAACTCAATGAGAGTAACTCATCAAGGTGAAGGGCAACAATGATCACAGAAGCCCAAGGATGTAAAACTGGCCTTGTGTATAACGTGGGTTCATGTTCAACCAAATAGATTTATTCTCCTTTCATCTCTTTCCACTGTTGGTGGCTGATCACTTTAAAACCTGCCACTTAAAGTAAATCTATCTGCCCCTCCCTTTAGATATACAGATTGTCCCAAAAGTCACTTAAAGGCTAAAGATTTTTAAACAAGTGTTCAATATTCTGTTCAAATTCAAGAACTTGTCTGAAATGATTCCAATTTTATGCTAAAGTTGATTATATCAAATAAACACCATTTTTATTTAAATGGATTCGTTAATAAACAAAATTATAGATCTGGGGGCTCTGAAAATCCAAAAGCAATTCATTAATTGTTCAGTAATATTTTGAACAGTCTGTCATTACAGAAGTTGACCAATTATGAATGGTTTTGAATGTGGTTGCACATACCCTCATCCATTTAGCATTACATTCATTATTATTTTTAGGACATTTGCTTTGGAAAATAATTTTTATTTTCCTACAAGAAAATTGAGCAACTATAAGGATGAATGGTTAAATACTTGGAATTTTGGCAAGTTCAAATCTCAGTCCAAATATGACATTCTTTTTCAGCTGCTCCGGGCATATAAGGCTCATTAACTTGTGAAAGCAAATTCCTCTTAGTGAAAGAGAAAAACCTACAGTCTGATAGCTATTTAAAAGCAATTGTTTATGTTTTATTTTGAAGAAGGATTTTTGCCATGCAATATCAGGGATTCTTCATTTTTTAGCAGATTTTGCTTTCTGGTGACCTTAATACTGAGGCAACTTGTCAGAGAGTGTCCATGACCTTGTGTCAAATTTTAAGCTTGTCTCTCGTAACCTATTAGAAAGAATTAAAGGAATGATGATGGGGGGGGGGAATGTTTATTATATTAAGATTAAATAGAAAAAAATGGGGCCCACCATTCCCTCTTTTGTTTTTATTCTCATTATATAAGATGTCTAAAAAGTTAGTGTGCAATAGAAAATTTACCCTTAATGCCGATGGAGGACATTTCCAGCATTTCCTTTAAGATAAGCTGTGATAATGTAAATAAGTAAGGCCTTTTCATTGGTCAAAAATGTATTGTTAAAATTTTTTAGAATAAAATTTACTGTTTATTAGTTTATTTGAATTTTTATATATCCGTAGTGCACAGTAACGTTTTGAACAGCTTGTGGAAGGAGTGAGATCGAAAATGCTTTGTTCAGAAGTTTTTTAATGTCTAGTTGAGAAAAATGACTGCTTTATCCCTGAAACATCTGTGCCTCCATATTTTTTTGTTGGATTCTAATTTTCTAGGGAGACAAAAACAAAACAAAACTAAACCCCAAACAAAATAAATTACAATCTATTGTTTATTTTCTCCTCTCTGCCATTACTGTTGTTGTTGTTGTTGAGCAGGGAGACCCTCCATTACCCAATTGGGTTCTGATCAGCCTTCCTGTATTTCTAGAGTTTTTTGCACTGTCAGAATAATTCTTAGACAACCAGTCCTCACTCAAGAAGATAATTCCATTTGAGTAGGTTATTACCCGTTAAGCAGCTGACCTTGTCATTGAAAAGGAATTGGTGATTTTTACGGAGGGAAGGGGAAGGGTATGTCATTCAGTTTGAATTCCTCCATGGATTTGACTACTGACCAGCCTGCTACCTGCTATTCCTAAGTGGTCAGAGCATGTTTATTATGTTGAAGTCCTGAATTTCAACTCATACCAAGAGTCACCAACCACCCTGTGTGTGACGTTGGTAAATATTCCCATGTGGTCACCCATCTAAGTAATGAAAAGACACAATGTTCCTTAACTTTGATGATCTGATAAGAACCAGTGTTACTAAATATGACCAGAATACTTATACAGCTGTTCCTACTATTGCTATTGCTGTCTGAATTAGTATTAAGTTAAGTATTAGAGTATTTTGGGGTAAGTTGGACACCCCGTTGAAAATGTTATCAGCTGTGATTTTTATAAGTCAATGTTGCTTGTGGAAAACTCTTGCTTTGCTCTAGTTTCATTGCCCTAAAAAATTTTGATAAATATTTACCATGGTCAAAGTAAATGGAAAAATCCAATTTTGCTCATAAAAAGTAAATATTTCCATGTGAACAAATGTTTTTTTCCACTAGGCACCATTGTGTTCCTAACAGAAAGGTTCAGGCATTCTTCTGACCTCTTCTACCTGCACTATCTTCATGCAAAAGGAAAAACCCCTTACTCTATCACTGTCTAGGAAAAAATTGAATGGAACTCAAAAGTTTGATTTTGGATAAGATGGGCATCTTTATTTGGGGAAAGATGGGCATGTGACCAACTTACCTCAACTGCTATTGGAACAAGTTTGGTTAATTTCTTTTTAAAATTAAAAACCACATGCAATGGATAACTAAATTTGATGACCTCCCAGGCATTGCTTTAACACTTGCTGGCATGTAGGTAAATATTTAGAGCAACACATGATGGATGAATGCTTAATTATCCTTGGAAAAAATCTCTTGTTTGGGAAGATAGATAGGATTGTTATAACATCATTAAGCCCTTTTGGCATGACAGAAGCACATTGACAGCATAATGTCTGCATGGGATTGTTATGTTAACTATTCCACCCCACACTTCACATCATCCGCAGGCTCTTGATAGATCCGTATTTGGTCCTTTCAAAACTGTATTCAGCCTTGCAATTGATGTGTGGCTGTATTGGAACCCAGGAAGAACTGTTACGATTTATGTCCTTCCCTAACTTGTCTGCCAGGCACAAATGATTGCTGTGACACCAGAAAATGCAATTGCTGGCTTCAGTAAAACTGGCATTTATCTATACAACAGCCAAGTTTGTTACAGACTTGGATTTTGCTGCTGCCAAAACAACAAATCAGAGAATTTAGAGGAAACTGCATTTCAAGATGTGGTGTTAATCTTGACTGGTATTTCATCTAGGAGAAGGAAAGAAAGAAAGAAAGAAGGAAGGAAGGAAGGAAGGAAGGTTACACTCTGAATAAAATCTATACTTTCTATAGAATCAATTCCCTACTCTATGGAACCAATCTATATATTATATAGAACCAATCCATACTTTCTATAGAACCAATGGTGATACTTTTTTTTTCTTTTAAGATGACTGAAAATGGGAACTTCTGGAAATCTAGTTGTACCAATTGTGTTGTGGGGTCACAATGCCCCCACACACTGCATCTCGACCCTGATGATGGCCCCAGAATTAGACAGCATTGTTACTGGATGTAATGATGGTCAGATTGTCATTTGGGAGATTACTCCATCATGGCAGGTAACAGAATTCATTTTATTCCTTTTTCATTTTTTATTTTCTTCCTTTTTATCTAATTCTTTTTTCTTCTTCTCTTTCTTCTTCTTCTCCTTCTTTCTTCTTTTTCATCTTCTTTTTTCATTTTTCACATGTAATTAATTTCAAACTAAATTTTATTCATTAATTAACAAAACAAACTAATTTAATCACTTGATTAAATAAGTTTGTTTTGGATGGATGTTAAAAAAAACCCAGGTTTTTTAAAATATAAAAATTAATTTAAAAAAATTATAAAGCTATACGATCCATTTTCTTGGTTTTTAAGTTTTAATTAAATTTTGAGGCAGGGCACCATCTTTAGACTTGAATTTTGAGGCAAGGCACCATCTTTAGACCTGACTTTTGAGGCAGGGAACCATCTTTAGACTTGAATTTTGAGGCAAGGCACCATCTTTAGACCTGACTTTTGAGGCAGGGAACCATCTTTAGACTTGAATTTTGAGGCAAGGCACCATCTTTAGACCTGACTTTTGAGGCAGGGAACCATCTTTAGAC
>JAUZSX010292394.1:0-14039 GCA_034780655.1 Idiosepius hallami
TATATATTCACAATATTCCCTATTAAAAAATCAAATATCCAACTGTAATCTTATCTCTAATTACTTTTGTTCTCTATTTAAGTCCCTCTAACAAACATACTACATTTGTTATGCTATTTCTTCATTCAGGCTTTTTTTTTATTAACTTTTGTGATATTAAAATCTCTTTCTTTTATCTGATATGCACACTATTTTTTTTTAATATTTGTTTTGCTTTCTACTTAATTCACTCAAATATACTACATTTTTCGAAGTTGAAAGAATGAAAAAATCTTGGTCAATTTGACTACATCTTCTCTTTCATGTGGTAGAAAAGGGCTTTTAGGAATACAGTGGTCCTACTGGTGTACATAACTAACTTATTATTGACCTGTTGGTGGCGCTGTTGGGTAGTTATAGTTAAAGGATCTTCTGTGAATTGAATGGACAAAGTGATTTACGACATTAGACCTGACATATCTGAGAATTTATGTGGTTATTCCTAGCAACCACTGAAGGTTTTTAAAAGGTGAGGGGGGCATTATAGATTGATATTATTAAGCCTGACCAGAGCATTAAGCAAAATTAATACAAAATTCATTCAAATAGTGGAATGGTTTGAATCTCCACATTATGGATTAGGTGAAGAGTATTAGTGGTAAAAGCTTGGAATCTGGACCCATTACACAATTTCAAATCCATTAACATTCACTTTCAATTCAATTGCCGATAAAGTGGAGAGAGGTGTAAGGATAACAGTGATTCCAAAAACCAGGTAGATGACGCCCGTCAACTCAATGATGGTAACTCAACTCAACTGGGTAAAGGAATGCTAATTACAGGGTACGTAAAACTACTGGCTTTGTGTCTAACTTGGGTTTGTGCTCAACCAAGTCAAGTCAGCTATGAATTGTGCATATTATGTCATTAAAAATCTATGTATTGGTAAAAGAAAGTTTCTCAAAAATTATTATCCTTGACATTAAATGACCTAAAAAGGTTATCATACAAAACAAACAAATAAGCAATATCATGTTTATGGTATGCGCACTCAGAGACATCCTGAAGTGAAGAAGCTGTGCTTTTTTACAAATAATATCTCCACGAAAATATCCGTCATGTTTTTTTGGCTAACAAAAAATTAAATCAATGAAGAACAAGTTTTGGTATTTTTTACTGGTTTTTACTGACATTATTTTTTTTTTTTTTGATTGTCACTGTTGTAGGGAGAAATCCTTGAGATGAGTCTTGATAATTTATTGAATTTGTTAATTATAGTCCTTATCTTTAAAACTGTTATTTTCACTTTTAAACCCTTCAGATGAGGGTTTTTAGATCAGGGTTTCTAATGTATTCATTATTTTTTTTATTGACTGTTGTCCTCATCTTACATAGTTGTTGTTTTTCACTACATTTCGGCCAACTTATCCGCTAGCCTTCATCAGCTGATTGACCGCACACTGTGCGCACACCAATACCCGATAGGAACACTGAGGCTTGATAAAGTATGGTGGGTAAGTTGGCCAAAACATAATGAAAAACAACAATCATGTAAGATGAGGAGAACACAGTTACATTAAAAAAAAGAAAATCAATATTCTTCTCTTATTCATCATTGTTTTAAAAAAATGTATAATATTGATAATAATAATAAGAAGAAGAAGAAGAAAAAAAAACATCCACTAGGAGTAAAAGTAAAAAATAAGTTAGCAATAAAACTTTAGGTAGAGAATTTGTTACACAGGGCCCCCTTTTCTCTTCTTTTTCTTGGTGGACCCCTTAATAACTATTGGTCGTAAAAGAATATTCTTTTTGTTTTTCACTAATAGAAATTTCAAGATTTTAATAAACAAAAGCTTTATTTCTATATGAAAACTAATTTAATATAAATAAAGTATTCTACAACAATTATAATAATAATGATGATGATGATGATAATGAAAATATTTAATAATAAAAGTTTAGTGCTAATAATTCTTTATGGATATATCTTCTTACAATGTTTATGTTTCTTCCAAATCAAAATTATTGTAGATATCAATTAAAAAAAAAAAACCATTAGTTGATTTTCTTTATGGACCACAAAATATCATTGTGACTGATGAAATGAATGACTACTCCCAATATATTTTTGCTGTGAACTCCCAATATATTTTTCTATGTATCCCCAGAAATATTCCAGGGAACTCCCTCTAGTCCAGAGTGACAAAAACAACTTTAGAGGAATTAAGGGACCAAGGGCTGCTGAGCTTAAAGACAACTTTTTGGCTTCTATGTTAAGAGATTTGACCTTTTTGTTTTTCTTCTTTCTACTAGGCTCAGAACAACAGCAGCAGCAGCCAGTAATCAGCAGCTTGATGCTTTCTTTTGAGTTTGATGTTTCAACTAAAGTTAAATATTAATTCTTACTTCTTAAGTAAAACCCTCACGCAGAAAGGTATTAACGGGTGCTATGAAATCCTTAAGGCACATACAACACACTGTTGTATTTCTTTTCAGTTGGAAATTCTGGAGATATTAACGTTTTTCCTAAGGGAAGGGTTCTAAAAGTTATTAGGTTTGGTTTGTTGCTTTTCAAGTCATTAAGTAGGTAGGTGGGTATAAGATTAGGGTTGGGGTTAAGTTTGAGACAGGATTCAGAAATTCCATAAGAAAATCAAATTTTTGGTACAGTGATTTATTTCACGCCTTAACTATGAATTAACCAAAATATTGTTTAAAAGTAGTCTGATATCATCTTTAGAATTTAATTATAAAACTAAAAGTAGGGATTTTTTTCTTTTGAGCATTTTTTTAATTATTTCAATTTCATTATTAATTTAATCAAGCAAATAGCCTAATTATTTTTTAAATAATTGAATAGTTTCTTTAAATTTGAAATTTTTTTCTTGAATTTAAAAATAAAATTAATAATAAAAATGTCAGTTTTTAAGTTTTTAATTTGAACCAAGAAAAACACCAACAAAATTAATCTTCGAATGCAATCTCAAGCCGTTAAATAATAGGATTTGTTATTCTCATTAAAAACCAGAAACACTAAACATTATTTTCTTTATAACCAAAAAGTAAATCATTTCAGGCAAAAAAAAAATTAAAATAAATGACGACTACTGACCGCCAACGAGCAACGGAGAAAAAAAAACGAACAATAACAATCAATCAAGCCACGTTTTTCTTTTTTAATAAATACTTTTTTAGATAATATCCCGAGAGAAATAAAGGTAAATTATTTTGAATATCTTTTTTTTTTAAATAAGAATACGCGTGAAAACAATTATGTTTATTGACTCTTCTTGAAAACAATTGAACGAGAACGAACGACGACGAGATGATAAAAAAGAGAAAGAAAGTTGAGAAATACAAAGAGAAAGAAAGAAAGAGGTTTGTAAAGTATGGCTACAAAATGAGGGTTCGATATGCTATATACAAACAAAAAATCTTAAAGGCCACTCAACCAACCACTCATTCTAAGACCCCCAACAAGAAGTTGTCAGATAAACTGATAAATATTCATAAAAAATTAACATTGCTTTTGTTTGTTCTACTTATTGGCCTTAAAACTATTTATTAAATGCTACCCAGACTTAAACTTCGTTTACGTTGTTGTCCAAGCCATTGAAAATATTTGCAATTAATTAAAGAAAGAACATTAAACGACAATATTTTTTTCATCTTATACTTAAAATACAATAATTTTTCTAAAAATAAAAACCGAGCAAATAAAAACCCTGGTTGCTCATGTTCACTGGTGGTAAATTTTAAATACAGGTGTAGTTTAAGGTATTTTTTTTTTTACTATGTGTGCAAGAAGACAACAACAACAACAGTCACTAAACACAACTCACACTCCAACAGGAATAATGTCAATTTATTTATACATTTTTTTTTAATTAAATATTAATGAAAAAATATTACTCACTATTTTTTCATTATCGCTTAATAATTTTTTTTTCATTATGATAATTTAATTGATGAAATAAAATTTCGAAAAAAAAATCAAAATATAAGATTTTCGTTAAAAGCTGTCGTGGCGTGGTGAGTTGGATTTAGTAGTAATAATGGCTTTTTTAGATGATTATGCATTTTTGCAAATAAATAAGTTTTCTTTACTTACCAAAATCAATGAATTGTTTCATGGAAAGTGGTGAAGGGTTGTATTGTGAATAATGATCCAAATATTGTCGGAACTGTTGGAAAAGCCGTTTGGAAAATCTCATTTTGAGTTTGTCGTTTGGGCATATTCACCTCACCTCAGGTTAATATTTGAAGTATGTAGCTTTAGCGAAGAAGAAAAGCCTTAAAAAGGATTGTTTTTGTTTTTTTTTCGACTTTTTTATTTTTTCCGTCTTCTGAAATTGAAATATTTTCTGTTCTGAACGACAACAACACAGTTTGAGTTGCAGTTGCAGTCATGGATGGATGACGTCACTAGCCTACTCAACTCAACTCTCTCCGACAAAGAAGAGACGACGAACTATAACTCTAAATGTCTTTTTTTTATTCTCCCATTATAACAATTTCATTGTCATCACTATTTCTTTTTTGAACCGCTGTTTCTTTTGCCAAATACCGCGGTCTCTAGATTGATATCGATGATTAATTTTGCAAGTATTTAGAGACCTACCTACCTCTCCCTCTAAGTTGATTATTAGGAAAGAAAGGGTTAAAATGGAGTGTGAGTTTATTGTTGTTGGACTCCTTTAAAAAGTACGGATGGAAAGAAATGCTACTACCAGAAATCAGCAGCAATCTGCTTTTGTTTTTAACTCGAACAACTCAGAGGCTCAATTTTTTTTTATTTAACCAAATATCGGTTTTAAAAAAACTAATTTAATTTTTGCAATAATTTATATAACAATTTATAACTTATCTTAAATGTTCAGTCCAGTTGAACTTTAAAATCAGAAACATATTTTAGGTAAATAAATTGTTGTTTTGTTGACTCAGTGCTAAATTCAACATTACATTGATTTATGAGTATGGGTGAACTGAACTGAAACAGTTACACACATTGTTCAACAGCAACAGTCAACACAATCGATAAATAAATAAATAAGGTTTTAATTCCTAATCCTGGTATAAATAGACTTATCATCATCGAAAAGTTATGTAACTTTTTTATCCTCAAGTTTTTAACGTTAAAGGACGTCGTTCGTTTGTTGTTTATGTTTAACATCGCGCAAAAGAAGCTTAACGTCACATGTCTAAATAATTTAGACATTTACACTTTCACGACTTCGACTTCTATACAATTTAGACTAAATTGTATAGAAGTCGTGAAAGAATGTACGGACTTTTCATCACTCAACGTTTCGATACCCGACTAATAATCACGGAATATTAATCACTAGACTTTTAATCACATAGTTTTTTTCATCACGTGGACGGACGGTTAATCAATCCGAGAATTTTAATCACTTGGGGATTTCGGAGAGCGTTTGAACAGTGCGTTCGTTTGTGTCAGTGTTGTCTGTTGTTGTTTTGTTGTTGCTTGTTTTCTCTAAAAAGGTGTTTTTCCACCACATTATTTGTCCATTTTTAAAAATCTTTTAGGATGATGATTCTGCATAATATACCCATTTTTTGCGAATAACCCCCATTATGTCAAAAAGGTCCTAAATATTTCACGTAATAAAAACATAATTACATATTACATAAATAAATGTATTTTTTTTTTCTTTGGTGTAATTAAAGTTCTCGACTCGATGCCGGAGTGATTGAGAGTTCACGTGATGAAAAGAAACGTGATTAAAAGTCTAGTGATTATATTTCCCTGGTTAATAGGAGTCGGGTGATGAAATTTCAGGTGACGAAAAGTCAGTAAACCGTTATAACGACTTAATTTATACATTCATGACCTGAAAGGTCCAGCCCTTTCCGTTGCAGATATTAAAAAGTAAACTCGGTCATGGACGTGCGTCAGGAGCAGAGATGCGTCATTAACTTCCTCCATGTGGAAAAATCAACAGATCAACGTCCATAGGTGCCTGTTGAACGTTTACGAAGCCGATGCAATTGACCTCAATACAGTTGAGAGATGGATTCGTTGATTCGGATTGGCGGCAGAAATGTGAAAGACAAAGCGCGTCTCGGACGCGAAGATGTGACGCCTCGTTGATCGATGGCAAAAGTGCATTAAGAATGACGGTGACCATGTGGAAAAACGAATTCTAGAAGAGAAAAAGGTCGCTTGTTTTAATGGCACCACTCCTGTCTTCGTGGCTCTTCAACTTTTAAAAAGAATAATTTAAATAGGTAGCATTACTTATGGAATTTTATTGTATATATTCCTCTTTTGTACTACTTTTCCTTTTCAATTTTGTTGTTATTGCTAAAATCATCATCTCATCATCATCATCATAACTATTATTATGGGATCTTACAACAAACACCAAGCGCTCTCACACCTAGCAACCAGTGTTTTTTGCTGGAGTCAAAGTGACAACAAATTCTCCTCTGATTTCCAGCAAGTTCCGCACCATTTCAGTCAAAGACTGTATGGTGCTACATCTCCCTTGATTTACATCCGCTTCGTCCACTTTGCAAACCTGCTATTTTTAATGTTTCCCTTCTCGGCCAACACCTGATTGGGATTCCTGAGGGTAGAGTGACAGTAAATCTTCCCTGAGACCATGCAGGCCATCACTGCTAACCTCGGCCGTATTTTTATTATTATTATTATTATTATTACCTAATATTATTATTTATCATGTCAATTCGGTTGGTCCGTTCACGTGACAGGCTCCATACGCAAAGAGACACTAAATACAGCAAGAACTCCGACCGAAGAAGAAAAAGCGGTCCCTGACGATCCTGTGTGCACTGCGGCTAAATACTGTTGTTGCCGTCTCTGCCGGAAAATGAATTGAGTCGGTCAAGAGGGCTTTCCTATTCAGTGCACAGCAGACGTGCTTCGTGCTTAGTCATTGAGCGACACGACGCAGAATAAACCTTGCTGTCCCTTTATCCTTAAAAAAGGCAACTTGCACTCCCTGAACACACTGAAGGTTTCAATCATTGACTACATACATATATATATATACTGTGAGAAATATTTCCCACGTGGTCTTTTTGAAAACCCTAAATGCAGTGAGCAAGAACGAAATTAAATACAACAAAAGATGTAGACGTCTTTTATTATTGGAAATCTTTAATTGCAAAAAAAAACCCCAAAAAAACCGATGTCGTTTAATGCTACCTGATTAAAGGTATCGTTTTCTTAGATTGTAATAAGAAATGTTGCCTCGCCTCAATGGCTCTTTTCTCCTCCTCCCGTCCAGTACCTCAGACACACAAACACTTCATAAAAAATAAAACATCTCTTTTCCTCTTCGACTCAACTCCAATCCATTTTGCTTTGTTGACAACAAATACGACCACACCGGCCACGGTGGTCTCAATTTTGCATTCTCGTTCTTTTTCCTTCCACTAACGGTGACTTTTCCCCTCTGTCTTTGTCTTCTGACTTTACCATCAAATCACAATGCACCAACACCACATGGATACCATTTAAAAAGTTATTTCGAAAGTTTCATTGTTTCTAGAATAATATGGAGGAAAGTTCACACAGAACTTTATTTAAAGTAGATTTTCTTCTCCAGAAGAAAACCGAATGTGTCGACCAGTATGTTTTTCTGAGGATAACAAATTCTCTAGGTTGAAAGTTTAAAAATACTTCTCGTAGAAATAATTTCGTCTCCTTGACAAAATAAAGAGGGATATCATTCTTGTCATGATAGTTTAGCTTTTAATTGAGACTTAGGGCACAGAAGACCTAACAATTAGAGAAACCCTTTTCAGGGTTTATAAATTCCCTCTTCGGAAAATTAATAAGTAGCGGCTTTCTCGCTCAATTGACGAGAAGACATATTGAGGTGTTGACACGGTCGATTCTTGTCAGCAACTGAAAAGGCAAAGATACAAAAAGCCCGCGAATCTTTATTGAGAGTGGGCGTTAAAATTAAACCAATGAAAAGATTCGTAATATATCAGAATACAACATATATTAACCAATAACGAACCTTGATTCATTTGCAGAATTTCAGACAATACAGACAGACAGAGCGATGGATTGATGTTTATTTCAACATATAATGATTTTCTAGTTAACACATTATTTTTTGCATTACAAAAGATTTGTGAAGCCAAGAAGCTTTGTGGGCCTTTAGGGAGCTTGCAGCCACCGGTGTTTGAGGGGGGAGGGGCTAAGCACGGCCCTGGTCTCAATATTATTAATATTTGCTCAAGTATTTCTTGTTATATAATCCATTACGTCATTAACCTTTTCTTCTTCTTCGTAAGCCAACAAATGAACCGGCAAACAACATCATAGTTCACAAATCTTCTTAAAAACGAAGAGAGAGAGAGAAAAAAAAGCCTAAATAAATCAAACAATTGTCGTCAAGTGACACATTACACAACGGACGAATGATAACCTCGATGTAACCTAGTTTCATTCCTGATGATATGATGATTCTTTTTTTTTTCATTAATGATAACGTTTTTGTTTTTTTTCTTCTATTATACCCCCCACCCCCACACGCACAAATGCTATTATGTAACATGCAGATCTCGGCAGATATGTATTAATGCATATATGGGCACTGGGCAGAGCCCTGCTTAATGCCCCCGCAGACCCCGCAATTGCGGGGGGGGGACTGCAAGCTTTCTAGGGGCTGCAAGGCTCCTTGGCTTCACAGATCTCTATTAATTAAAAGAAATACCAAATTTATTATTAGGATTAACTAGAAAATCATTATCACACTTGAAATATGCATCAATCAATCCATATCTCTCTTTCTGTCTATCTTTCTTTCTCTGTCTTTTTCTCTCTGTATAGTCTTTTATCGTAGCCTCCGGTATTTTGAAGGGGTGCAAGTTACTTTTTTTGGGGGGGTAAAGGGGCCACAAGGCCCATTCTGCATCGGGCTCGCTATGCAGCTAAACACAGAGGGCACTGATTGTGAAAGTCGCCAATTGTGACATATCGTAAATTTAATTCTAATGCCAACAAGTTTGAGGTCAAAATCGAGGATGATAAATGTTTGTTATTGTGTGATAATAATATTTTCAAGCAGGTTTGATAAATAGTGACTCGTTGATAACGTTTAACGATTGGTAGATAAACAATCGATAATCGATAAATAACCCAGTGTTGTTCACAGAGAAAAAAAATATCAACATTTGCAATTCATAAAATACATATCTACTTCCGGTTTTGAAATTTGGTAAATTTTTACTCTAAAGAATTGTTATTATTCCTTTGAACCCTGAATAAACTTCTCTCGTCTCCCACTTGTGTTCGAGTATGGGGTACTGTCATCTTATCCTCAACATTCGTTTATTCGATGAGAAGGGAGAAGGTGACAGAGTTCACTTCGCTTTGGATGTTGTTTTGGATGGTCGTGGCGGCTCGGCAGCCACGCACACTCATCTTGTCCTACGTCGCTTTCACTATGGTTCAAAGACGAATGCGACATCCAGTTTCCATGATTCAGTTTGCATCGATCTGCAGGGTTCTTGATTCATCAAGATCTGCCTTACCAACAACCCGATAGGCGTTTCTTTCCTTGGGCTTTTAAAATCAGTGTTGCCCTTCACCTAGATGAGAACTCTCCAAAGTTAATGAGGCCCATCTGCCTGAGACAGCTGAAAGTAAATGAAATAGTTTTCACCGGGATTTGAACTCGTGTAATATGATTCCAGACCTCTAATACATTTATTTTCAGTTTTGAGGTTCACCACAAAAATGAAATAAGATAAAAGCAACAAAAATTAGGGTGATCTGTGCTGCTGCTTCCGTCGTGTGTCATGCTGCCAATAGCACAGCTTTCTGATGTCATAGACTCAGTTCATGGTCGTTTGTTGGGTGGTTGTGTGTGGGCCCAGAAATGACGTGCGTCTGTCTGTGTAGGCATAGAATGCCGAATGGCAGATATCACCCCCACAGAGGTGAATGTGAAGCTGAAGGTCACTGTGAAAACCAAGGGGAAGGTTATACGCGACAAGAGCAGACAGCAGGGCAATAGCGACAGAATGTAGCGATGATGATGATGATGATGATGGTGAAGATCATGACGGTAATAATGACGATAATCTTTGCAATAATGATGATGCAGATGATGATGATGATGATGATGACGGTAATAATCTTTGCTATGATGCTGATGATGAGGGGGATAATGATAATGATCTTTGCAAAGATTATGATGTTGATGATGATTGAAAGAATGATGATGATGAGGATGGAGATAATGATGATAGTGATAATAATGATGATGATGATGATAATGATGGTGATGATGATGATGATGGTGATGATGATGATGATGATAGAGGAAAAGAAGAAAAAGAAAAAAGTCAAGTACCCATTATCACCTGTTTTTTTTTTATTGATGATGATGATAATGACGCCGATAGAGATAATGATGATGATGGTGATAATTATAGAAATAGTGATGATGATGATGATGCTGATGCTGATGATGATGATGGCAAATAAAAGACCGGTGAATTTATTCTAAAGAATGAAAATAAAAGGAATTTATTTGCCAAGCAAATTTAAATCTTTTTTGTTATTTTTCTATTAACATTTGTTATGTATTTCTAAAAATACTTTCTTATTCTCTCTTCTTTTTCTTTTCTTTCTTTCTTAAGTTTACGTTTCGAAAAATATTCCCAGAGTTTGCGGAAAATAACTGAGAAGAGTTAGTGTTTATATAATTCACAGCACGGCATAGCACACTGTACCGACCTCTTATGTAATTTTCAGCCTTTACCTTATCTATTAATTTCATCTTCTTCATCTTCTTCTCCTACTCCTTCTTCTTTTTCTACTCTTTCTTATTCTCCTCCCCTTCTTCTTCGTCTTCTTCTTCTTCTTCTTCTTCTTCTTCTTCTTCTTCTTCTTCTTCTTCTTCTTCAGACTATTTTATATTTAAAGAAAACAAATGAGTTCTACCCTCTTTTATATTCATTTGAAGTTATTTAGACAAATCAATTTAGTGTCAAGGACAAAAATGAGTTTGGCACACTTTTATAGTTATTTCAAGTTATTTAGACACACTAATCTAAATGTGAAGGACACAAATAAGTTAGACCTACTTTTAGTTTCGTTTGAAGTTATTTAGACCTACCAATTTAAATAAATGTCAAGAACAAATGAGTTCGACCCACTTTTACGTGAAACTTTTCATGGTTCAGTCAATCATTATAATGTTATTTTATTTTTCAGAAATGTAAATAATGACGGGCGTAAGGAATGAATTCACGTGTGTAATAAACATCGATTGAAACCTAGCCGTGTTTTCTTAAATAAAAACAAAAATGGGTTTGGTTTCAGTTCTCAATTACAAAAAACTTGCGAGTTTTACATGAGAACCGTCATCGATAAGCGAGAGCCACAAAAGGCTTAAATTATTGCGTTTTTTTTTTTTATTTACCAATGAAAAAATGAGAAGAAAAAGTGCTAATCATTGAATTAAACTTATGTACTTTTATTTGCGTTGGTTGTTTCTGTTGTGAAGGCTGGGAAAGGAATATTTCTTTGCTGTGAGTCATTCATTCTTGGCTGCTTCTTCTGCTATTCTTGGCTAAATTGATATTAAAATAAAAGTCTGTAAAGAAAATATTCTGAGAAGAAATTGCAACCATTTTTTTTTTATTTCACTTAAATATAGAAACAGTTGTTTTTTTCAACTTTAACTTTCATCTTTTTTTCTTTTTCTTTCTTTCTTTTTGGCAAATTCTTTCTATTTGATTTTCTTTCTTAATTTTGTACTAGCTTCCATTTTTTTCCGACTTTCTTTGTAATTTTCTTTTTTTGTCTTCGTCATTTTTCTTGTTAATTTTCTTTCTTTCTAATTTATCTGTCTATTCTTTTTTCAATATTTCTTTTTTCTGCGCCCCCCTCTCTCTCTTTCTTTCTTTCGAATAATCCTTAAAAGAAACACCAGTCTTATTATCATAACGTTAAGCAAAAGCTAAAGCTCATCATTTCTTTACAAGTATGTGAGTTGACTTAATGACAAGCTTATAAAGTGTACAGTCGAGGCCCCCAAGTATACAGTACAGTATTCTTTTATTAAAGAATATGCTTCTTGTCACGTCCCTAGTTATTAAGACTGTGAAAAAAATATTTTAAATAAAAGTATGTTGGCACACACGGCCCCACTAATAAGTAAAGAATTAAAAGAAATAGTAAAATCGTAAAATAGTAAAGTCTGTGACAAGAATAACCCTTTAGCTCTAGCGGTAAAAAAAACAAATAAACATGTCTTTAATGGTAGGCTCAAGTGGTTATAAAACTGGACTAAAATCAAGTCTCTCCTTTTTCGATCCTGACTAAAGACTTGTTGTTTGCGCACGACAGCCAGAGCTGTCTGTACTGACTGACGAGCTATAGACGGCCAAACCGCAGAAAAAAATATTATATTTTCAGATTGTAAAAATAGCCCGGTTTAAAAAAAAACAAAAAAAAAAACCAAAAAAAAAAACCGCTAAAGCAAGCAAGCAGACAGCCAAATAGCTAAACTGACGAACAGAACAGGACGTTGACTAAAAAATTGGCTACGGGTGGCCATTTTGTTTGGGTTGTTTAAAAAGTTTATCAGCGGAAATAGAAACTTGCATCCAACAAATTTTGTCTGTCCGTCTAACTCTCCAATTTTCTTACTTTCTCTCTCCATTTCTTTCTCTGCATATAGTTTTCCCCCTTCTACTGTTTATTTCGGGTTTTGACGTCATCCGAAGAAGAGATAATCTAAAGGTTAGACTGACGACCTTTCTTTCCCATTTGGCTACATTATTACATTCCGACTCAGATTACGCAGCGAATAATCGAGTTGTGAGAATTTCATCGAAATAGTTCTAATTTGAATAATTGTATCTATAGAAAGAAAGAAAATATTATCAGTGTTGGTGTTGGTCCGCCTGTCACGCAAAATTAGATGCGCTTCTTCGTATCGAAATGACATCAGAGGGAATGTGTTGAATAATAAATACAACAAAAATTAGATTCCTAAGTATTGTTTATGTATTATTTCTGAAACACTTTGAGTGTTTTAAAACATGGAATCGAAATATTGAATTTTGTTTCACCAAGAGCAAATTAAACACCATGATCTATAAGAAAATATCGTGATAATCCTTCTTATTGACGAAATATTGGTTGCTATTACATAAAAAGGAGTATATTGACAAATACTACAGATATCGGTGTTTTGTCATTTTTTTCTGGACTTGGGAAACTTAATACACGAGTTCAAATCCTAGTCATTCCATTTGCGTAGATAATTGGACTAACACCCTTGGGAAAAGTATGAATCCCCACATTCCCTCCAGCTGTAGATTAAATATTGAATATTATTATTGCCATCACAGTCCTGGAGAAAAGGCTTCATAATTTGTACATCTATTTTTCGGACTGTTGTGTTGTCCTCATCCTTATTATTCTTACCTTCCCGATTCTTGGGATAAGGCTTGCTTGATAACTTTACATCTATTTTTTTTACTGTTGTCCTCATCCTCATTGTTATCTTCACAACGTTTCGGCCGACAAACACTTCTTCGTCCGTCTTTGGGTGATTGAACACGAGGAACCTTTTTGTCGTAATCGGGAGTCTTCACAAAATTTTGATTTTAACCCATTATTCAAATCATGGGGTAGTCTGCTCTCGTTATTACTGGGCAGAGCGTTGGAATTATGGTAACTACTGCTTTCAGTCGGGATTGAAACCTTTGCCTTCATAATGCTCTCTTTAAACTGCAGATACTCAACACCTTCAAGTGGATGTACAAATTATCAAGCCTGACCGTAAGGATTCCGAAAAAATAATTCTATTCATTTACGAACTAACATCTTCTTTACTATTCAATAAAACTGTTGTGTGTTTCTGTTTCAGAGTTGTGGCGAAACTTTTTTTGTTTAAAAAATTATACGAAATTATATAATTTTGTAGTTCGTTGTTTTAATTTTTCAATATTATCATCGGCGGTCACTCGTGTTCGAGTATGACTGTCCTCCGTTTTGGTCCCTGTGGACCCTTTCGGGAAGACGCCTG
>JAUZSX010292405.1:0-14038 GCA_034780655.1 Idiosepius hallami
CACGACCCTATGGGTTTCGGTACCTGCGTGCCTCCTCAGGCTGCCGGAGGAAGCACGCGGGTGCCGAAACCCATAGGGTCGTAGTCAAATACTAATATATATATATATATATATATATGGGTGTGTGTGTGTGTGTGTTTGTGTGACTATATATACGTATGTCTGTTTAGTTTTACGACATATCAACTCTTTTATATAACTTAATGCCAAGAATAATTGTTTGCCGAGAATAATTATTTTTTGATAAACGTTATTTTCGTCCGCACATGATTTTTTAAATACAATATGCATTACTTAATTGAGAGTATGAAAAAATATGAGAGTTCGTACCTTTCTCAAGAGTAGAAGTCTAAGTTTGTACGTAAAAGGATTGACTGGGATTTGAAATTGTTAATCATGTTTCCAAGGTCCCACTACTCATCCACTGTCCCGAATGGACTCATCCACTGTCCCGAATGGACTTCCCAAAATAGGATTTAATTTAATTTGAACATCTTAAATGCCGATAAAAAATAAGTTACATATAATCAAAATTCATTTGAATTAAATTTCTGTTATTTTAGCCCTTTCGACCCTAACGTATAAAAATTATCAAGCAGTCACCGAGAGCTGTTACAGTAGAGGAACGAATTAGTGTCATTCTAATGGTATGTATAAAAATTATCAAGTAGTCACCGAGAGCTGTTACAGTAGAGGAACGAATTAGTGTCATTCTTATGGTGTGTCTTCTTTTGCCTTATATCTTCATGGCCGATATATCGGTCCCTTAGGGTCTAAAAGGTTAACAATGAATAGAAAAGCTTGTATCATTAGTGTAACACTGATGAAGGCCAAAGCTAAATCGACTGAAATGGGTATATAACAAAACAAGAAACAAGAGAAACAATTTAGATGATACGTTGCTTATCGAAGCAACTCTCCACACATGATATTCATTTAATTTCAACAGAGCCACTTTTCAAATAATTAAACACGTCCTTCTCTATATTCAACTAGCAAACGAATATAGTTTGCTAGTTGAATATTTTATTTCAGAAAAAGTCAATTGAAAAAATAATTTTACTTCATCAAGAATTGCTATTTGTATGGAAAAGAAAGATAGTAGTGATTCAAATCCGATTGTGTTATCTATTGGCAGCCTATCAACATTTCTAATTATCTCAAGTTAGCCTCACGTTTTTCAATTGGATGAAAACATTCTTTTTTTAATGCTTTTAACAATATCTTTTATTATACAATTTTTAGATAATGGTTGTTTCTTTTCTTCAACAACTCGTGAAAAAGTTGAATTTAAGTTAAGAACATTTAAAACGCTGGATTTAAAAACCCTAATCGTCTTCTTTCGTCCGAACACATTTTTAGCAAAAATAAGAAAATTTGCACAATTATTGTATAGCTGTTCACTTTTATGCGAACCTGTATTTATAGAGGACAACACGTCTTATGCACCAGATTTCAAACTTCAATACATTTTTCTATCATTTAAGCTGAATTGACATTTAGTCGGTTCGAACCTGACTATAGAAACACTTGTTTACGGAGCTGTCCTGATTAGCCTTGAACACTGATCTAAAGCATAATGTTACAGCCTGACTAATTATTACAGAATTAAAATAAATGGTAAAATCGCGAAATAGTCAAGTGACGACAAGAATATTTTTTAATAGATATATTGCAACAGCCGTACGAATATCTACAGAATTAACGGAAATTGTATAAATCGCAAAATAGTCAAGCAACAAGTAGAATATTCATTAATAAAAAAAGCATATTGTCTCTGCCCAAGTAATAACAAATATTATCATATATTTTTACAGATTTAATTAGTATCATTTATGTCAGAATATATGAACAACAGATATATTTTTAACATAAACAAAAATATAAAACAAAAATATAAATAAATACAATTTTTAAAACAAAATACTCATTGATTTTTTCTAATAGATTATAATAAATCGTATCTTTTTTTCCTTTAAAATGTTACCTGACTTTTTAACGAATGAAGAATGTTTCAATAGGTCACATATTCAAGGTTGTGTGGTGGGCAGTTAAGAAAGCTTCCAAAATAAAACTAGTGTAATTCAATTTAGAATACTCCTACTTATTTTTCCTATACTGGTTTCGGTAATGCCAAATTTAAATGTTTTGTCGGTTCGGTCTGTTACAATAGGTTGCAATGTGCAGCTACTCATCTTGTTTGAATAATTACATTATCAATTAGATTATTTGTTTCTCACTTACTTTCATAGCCAAATTTTCAGAGTGCCAATCCTTTCTTTTTTTATTATTTTTTTTTTTATTTTTTTGGCAAATAATGTCGAATTAAAGTCGGTCTAAATAATTGATTATCTTGTCTCTTGCTTTAATCTTGCCAAAAGTTTTCGGCTCAGCTTTTGTAAAAAAAAAAGTTTAAAAAAAAGACACCAAAAAGAGGAGAGTTTGTTAAAATAGGAAATATTTTTTAATTTCAATTGTTCAACACACATACACACACACACGCTCAAACGCACACACGAGTCAACAAACATACGTACACCAACGCACAATGCCACACTCGTACATTACACATAACTTCTTCCTCTTCTTCTTCTACTTCTTCTTCCGCTCCTTCTTCTTCTTTTTCTTCTTCTTCTTCTTCCGTTTTTTCTTCTTCTTCCGTCCCTTCTTCTTCCGTTCCTTCTTCTTCTTTCTCTTCTTCTTTTTCTTCTTTTTCTTCTTACGTCCCTTCTTCTTCTTCTTCTTCTTCCGTTTCTTCTTCCATTTGGTATAGTGGTTAGGCAGGCAAACTTTAGAATTTTAATAAGCTAGTTCGAATTTCTTTGTGTATTGGTACACATCAGAGAAAACTATTAGAAAGGATTTTAGTACAGAAGAAAATTAGAAATTAATGTAGCTTAAAAAATTATTAACTGCTTTCCCATATAATACGTCTCTTTAATGACCTTAGTGGCAAGTCCTTGGTGCCTGGGTAAAGCTGGTCAATACTTCTAATATAATATTTATTCCTAAAGAAACGAAGCTATGGTGAAATCTGATTGAACTTTTTGAACAAAAGAAAAGGCTTTTTCATAACTGTTTTATGTTGCGATTATCATCAACTTATTCGGGTTCAGATGCGGAAGAGGGGGAAAATAAAATCTAGAGATGGTCGATCATTCGCGGCTAAAGAAGGCCGACCGCCATAATGTCGCTGAAACGTCTTATCTGGCTGATTGAAAGCCGGTTTAATGTTGCAGTTGTTCTTAGGTAGTGCCAGGTCAGGTTTAAGTTCACGAACCTCGCCCAGGAAATGAAACGAAGATTCTAGTTTGAAATTAAAAAAAAAGAAGCATGATGTTTAACGTGCAGTGAGTATCAAAACACAATATGATACATGATGCAGATTTTTTTTTAGTGTTGGACAAGCTCAAAAAGATGAATAAACTTTTTAAAACCTGGTTGTGTGTGCCATTCCATTGTTTTGCGTTCCTAGCAGATCTTAATCAAGAAAGGACACCAGTTTGAGAAAATATCAATAATCTAATCTATATAATAATAAAACTCTAATCGTCGCGTTTGAACGGGTTTTACATCTGATTTTTTTAAAACCTGGTTGTGTGTGCCATTCCATTGTTTTACGTTCCTAGCAGATCTTAAACAAGAAAGGACACCAGTTTGAGAAAATATCAATAATCTAATCTATATAATAATAAAACTCTAATCATCGTTTGAACGGGTTTTACATCTGGTTTTGAATTTACAGACATGCACGTGACTAGATTAAGTAGGCGCTATATTCCAAAAGAAAATATTAAATTGAACAGTGAACAACGGTATTCTTAAATGGTCTGTACTGGCCAGGCTCAACGGTGCTTAACGTTGGTGATCTGATCGGAACCGGTATCTCCAATACAACTTGGCCGTATAAATTGTTTCAGCATTTTACAGGTGGTGATTATTGCTTAAAACATTTTTTAAACACTGAGAAGATACCAAGAACTGCTTTTGAATTTAAAAAAAGTAAATAAATAACGACGAAGCGTTTTTGAAAATTTAGAAAAAATAATTCATTTTCAAACCAAAGCGTTTTTGAAAAAAAAAATACTGGCAAGTCCCTGGTGCCGGGCAAAGCCGGGCAATACTTCTATTTATTATTAAACACGGAGAGTAAATTAAACCTGACCAATCAAAGAGCGTACAGAAGATAATTCACCTTATTTTAGGAAGCCATAATAAAGTTATGCGCCACCTCGCTGTACATAGGTTATACTCTACCTAGCTGTACATAAAGTTATACTCCACCTCATCGTTTATAAAGTTACGGTCTACACCACTGTACATAAAGTTATACTCATCTCACTGTATATAAACTTATAGTCCACCTAACTGTATATAAAGTTATGGTCTACCTTACTTTATATAAAGTTACGGTCTACCTCACTGTAAATAATGTTATACTTTACCTCACTGTATATAAACTTATAGTCCACCTAACTGTATATAAAGTTATGGTCCTATTCACTGTATATAAAGTTATGCCCTTGAAGATTCAAATCAATGAAGATAAGTTGGTGTTACAACTTACGAATTGGTCCAAAAGAGATAGTTAATTACACTTTATCCTGAAGGAAAATCATAGTACCATTGCCTGTAACTAATTTAAAGTGTAATAACTGTTTAAAAAAGAATAAATTAAAGGCTGAAGAAGCATTTGATATGAAGTAGAATTAGCTATATATGACCTGCAGCTCTATGAACTGGCCAATACTGTCAACGATATTGTTGTTTTTGGATTCAGTGACATCAAACGGAGCGCGGGAAAAGGAAAAGGAAGCACAGAGAGAAAAAGAAGATTCTAGAAGGAAATCAGATGCTATAGATGTCGAAAGAGTGAGCGCTAACACTTTGTACTTTATTTCATGTTGTTCCGACAATGCAATATCGTTCAGAACTTCACGCTTCTTTTTAGTGACTGATGCTGGATTTATTTTCTTTATCAATTTTCCCTTCTTGGGCAATTATTTTTCTTTCCACCCCCCCTTTTTTTTTTCCTTTCTTTATATGACATTACTGTAGGGTGAAGTGATTTAAGCGGTTGAAGAAATAGTATTTAGATTTTTTTTTGTATGTGTGGCGATAGTGGGGGGGATTTTTTTTTATAAAGGAAGAGCCCAATAAAAATAAGATTTAAAAAAAAAGAAGAAAAAAAAGAGGATAAAAAATGTGGATCAAAATATTGCTCTGTGAAGAAATGCGTGCAGGTGAATAGAGGGAAAGATTAACAGGGAGATCGAATCACGAAAACCCCGATCGATTTTGAAGTTCTAAGTTCAGGTAATCGATGGACAGGATCTAGGGAATGATCGGATGAAAGGACCGAGAAAAGATCGAAAATCCTCGCTAAGTTTTGGGAAAATACAATGAATAAATAAATACAAGGGTTATTCCAATAGTAATGCCTCCTATTTGTCTTAAATACGAATGTTGTTCTAAAATGTGTATGTGTGTTTGTGTTGTAAGATATATAAACCTATTTAAGGTATTTTAATGCAAAAACTATCATTTTATACAAGCGTAGTTTTTTTGTTTGTTTTTATCACTATGTTTGCTATTTAACCCATAGTTGGAGGAAATGTGGGGATTCATATCTTTCCCAAGGGTAGTAGTCCAATTATGAACGCAAATAGAAAGATTGGATAAAGGCTTTGATATGTCGTATACAATGCCATGCTTACCGACCTTGTGGCCCTGTCGAATAATGAGTCTTGCGGTCCCTTTTCCCCCAACATACTGGAGCATTCGATCAAAAACTATACATACATACATATACATATATATCGAGAGAAAACGAGATAAGAAGAAAGAGAAATGGATTGATAGATGTATTATATTCATTTGGTGAGCAGCAACCCAAGTTTGGCACAAGGCCATTTTTACGTGGTCTTACCGGGGCTTTTTACATTCGGTGTTAACCTTCACCTAGATGAGCTGCTCTTCCGAGTTAACGAGCCCCATCTGCCCGAGGCAGCTAAAGGTGAATGTAATGGTTTAGACTGCGGTTTGAACTCGCATAATGTGATCTCAGAGCCCGAGCTTCAAGTGTGATAATGATTTTCTAGTTATTCCTAAAAATTAATTTGGCAGTTTTTTTTTTAAATTACGAGAGATCTGTGAAGCCAAGAAGTCTTGCAGTCCCTAGGAAGCTTGTGCCCTCCACAGTTTTGGGGTTTGCGGGGGCCCTAAGCACGGTCCTGGTTATATAATACAAACAAACAATAATCTACACTCTTACGATAGTTACAGCAAATTCTTTTATTCCTAATGGTTATATTTTAATATTTAGTATTCATTTGGTTTTCCGAAAATCGTTATTCGCTCTGTTTGAATCCTTTGTCGTAGAAATTCGATGTCAATTCACGTTTTGAATTGACGATTGACTGAATATCTTTTTTCTTCTTCTTCATCTTCTTCTTCTTTATCATCATCACATTCTTCTTCTTCCACTTCTAATTTTTATTCTTCTACTTCTTCTGTTTTATCTTCTACTCCTTCTTCATCATCGTCTTCTAATTCTTCTATTTCTTCTTCTATTTCTTCTTCTTTTACTTCTACTTCTGAATCATCATCATCATCACCTTCTTCTACTTCTTCTTCTACTTCCTTTTCTTTTTCTACTTCTTCATCCTCATCATCTTCTAATTCTTCTACTTCTTCTTCTTCTCTCTATCTCTTTCAGCTTTGATGTCTGCCGTTTGATGTCGTTGAATAAGGATTACACGCTTGGCTTTCCTTGTAAGATATATAAAACATGGATTAACTGTCTCTTGTCATAGAGTCTGAAGACTTTTTCCCATTCAGAACTGGCGATATGTATGCGATTCGACACTTATCTTAATTCCTCGTACATCGCAAATGTCTTTTCGCTTGTCTGTCTATATAGGAACTTTCAATTTTCGTGCAGTCTCTCTATTGATCGAAGAACGTAAGACTGAGAGTTAAAAGTCCTATAATACAAACATCAATTGCAAACACCAGACCGTTTGTTTCTTAATCAAAATAATAACAATCTATCTTTATGTACATATCGTAGTATGCGAGTTCAAATACCAGTCAAAACCATTTGCATTCATCTGAAGCTGCCTCGGGCAGACGGGGCTCGTAACTCAGAAGAACATCTCACATCGCTGAGGAGCAACAGTGATTTTTTTTCAAATTTGAAGATGATTAATCCATTTTGCAATTGATTGTTCCATTTTGAAGTTTTTTATTCCATTCTGAAGTTGATTGGTTCTTTTTTAAAAAGGTATAAATAGGTAGATACCATTTCTCAGACACATATTCACTTTTATAATATGGAAAGATTATTATTATTTTTGTTATTTTCATTATCATTATTGCTAAAAATGTATCGTTGTCATGATAAGTTTTGATTATTATTTTATTAATATCATTATTATTATTATTATTATTATTATCATCATCATATAATTATTATTACTATTATTATAATAGTTTTTGTTACACTTGATTTTATTTACATTTTCATTATTAAATAATTTTCTTATTTTACTTTTGACACATTTGAAATTTATAATCATTTTTGTATTTTAAAATTTTTTCTCGCAGGTTTCATTTTCCTTCCTTTTTTTTCTATTCTTGACTATGAAAATTGCAAAGCGAACTGAACTGAAATGACACTATATTGATTATAAAAGCTTTTTATTCTTTTCCCTAAAACAAATCCTTGCAATTTTATTAGGCGTCATTCTTGATATTTCCACAGCTTCCGTTTCTCACCTTCATGTCAGAAAACTTCAAATTGATTTGCAAATGTCCTGAGCAACTACAGCCCTATTACAAAAACTTATACATACCTCATAAGAAAGTTTTGGGCAGCGAAGATGGAGATGTGTTAAAAGTTAAAATCGTATTACATAAGTTCAAATCCTGGTCAAAACTATCTCACTCATTTTCAGCTGTATCTTGATTGATTACAGAGGGATCTAAAATTAAAAATCCTAAAATTACAGAAAAATGGTATTTGTATTTTTTTAGAAATTATAATAGAAGTACTGATTTTAGTATTTTTACTGTTACCAATTTTGAACTTTTATGCAGAATGCATATTTCATAAGCTAACACAACTTGATCACATTTGAAAAAAATTACTATGGAAAAACAAAATAGTAACAATTTATCATCACTTTCCCAACAAAATTATAGGTACAAAACTTTTCATATAAGCCTTAACTGAAGAATTTATTGATGAATGTAACCACCTTTTTCTTTATTACTGCAAAGAGGCGATCATCCAAGGAAAAAGTTAATTGAACTATTTCAGCCGGTTTTAGTATCTCACAGGGGGATTTAATTACTGCTCAGAGGTTGTCTTTAGATTCATATTGCCTACGAGCTTGATAAACGTCAGCTTTGATTTCCCTGAATACAGTTTAGATTGGGTCAAGATGGCGGTCACTCCTTATAATCTTTGAAATTTTTCGCAACGTTACATCTATTAAGCACAAATCTTGGAATAGATTTAAATATACTAGCAAAACCCGTGTAAATTCCACGGTAGTTGATAACTTCAACCTCACATAAGCATGAACCTTTTCACCACATAAACAAACTATGAGAACTTCCTTCCATAAAAAAAAACCCAAGGCTTATTAATTCAGATCAAACTGCAAATTTAAAACAGAAATTTTAAATGAAATGGAACCAGAAAATGACATCTTTTAATTCTTTCCAAAGTTTTATGGAATGTACTCATTATCCAATCAAAAGTTTTTAAGGGAATGACCTTATGATAACCAACGAAGTTTTTAGCGTATAAATATATAGATTAAAAACCTCACTAAATGTTAGATTCTTAATTTAAAATGCATTAAAACGTTTCACATAAAGATTAGATACAGTATTATTCACAAGTCTTTTTTATAAACCGACAAGAGGGACAGTAAATATCGAAATTTGCAACATCTATAGATAAAGTTTTTCTTTAATTTGTCCCATAATTTTTTTATTTACCCTCGTATTGAGTTGTTGTTTTATGATTTTAGGTTTAGCCTTTTAATTCAACTTGTGAACATAAGGCTACATCGAAAACATCTGTCGTGTATGCAGTTTCTGTAACATTCTCTCTTTTACAGAATCGGGTTTTTAGCCTATTCTAACCTCCAACCTGGATGATCAGTACAGTAACTGCTATTCCTAAATGGTCACCCATCTTAGTACTGAACATGCTCTTCGTTGCTTAACTTTGGTGATCTAAAGAGAACCGATGTCTTCAATGTGACTTGATCGTACATTCGTATTGAGTTCGGTGGATCTTATGACGAAAAATAATATTGAAACTTCAATAAATAAAGTTTTTTTTAAGCGTTAAAAATCTAAAATTGAAATAAAAACTCACGAATTGAGACGAGATGAAGAATTGTGTTCCATCCATATTTATAGTCTATTTTTTTAAATATAATTTTGTCTAGGCTTAGTAGTAAAGTATTGTTCGAAAACTAATATTAGTCAGAAACAACGTAAAATACGGTGGATAACTTTAGGATAAACTAGTTCTCTCCAGATCTATTAGTAAATGCTTATTGAAAACACCTGTGGAAGACGTAAGTTCTACTAAGAATAAACATCATCTGCATAAAAGTTATTTAAACCACTTTGAAATGGAAGAAAAAAAAATAATTTGTTTTGCAAACAAACCATATTGGAATTCTAGAATACATTTTTGTCTGACTTTATTAGATGAGAGTAAATCTATTTTCTAACTGTTGTTCTCAGCTTTTTTGTTTTTTATCATCATAACGTTTCGACTGAAGAAAAATTTGGCCTTCTTCAGGAGATCAAACTCAAGAATCTTCTCGTCGTAATTGGGAGTTTTCACATAATTTCGAAATTAACCCTATATTCAAACAACGAGGTTAGCCTGCTCTTGTTCTGTTTAGTCTTGGAAACGTGTTTTTAGAAATTATTACTCTTTGATAGAACTGAAACCTTAACATTCAGATAATGCCCACTTAAAATTGCAAGAGAACAATGCATTTATCCGTGATGTTACAGGTTCATTTTTGATTTCCTTTGTTTTAATTTTCTTGAGTTTTTATATAAGTTTTGATAATTATCTTTACTTGAATTATTCGAACTTCTTAGCCTATAAGTTTTGATACTTATCTTTACTCAAATGATTCGGACTTCTTATCCTATAAGTTTTGATAATTATCTTTACTCAAATTATTCGAACTTCTTATCCTATAAGTTTTGATAATTATCTTTACTTGAATTATTCGAACTTCTTATCCTATAAGTTTTGATAATTATCTTTAATCGAATTATTCGAACTTCTTATCCTATAAGTTTTGATAATTATCTTTAGTCGAATTATTCGAACTTCTTATCCTATAAGTTTTGATAATTATCTTTACTCAAATTATTCGAACTACTTATCCTATAAGTTTTGATAATTATCTTTACTCAAATTAATCGAACTTCTTATCCTATAAGTTTTGATACTTATCTTTACTCAAATTATTCGAACTTATCCTATAAGTTTTGATAATTATCTTTACTCAAATTATTCGAACTTCTTATCATATCCTTATAGTTATATGAAAAAAATGGGTAAGTTTTTACTATGATCACTCACCATCATATCGTGCCGCTCCATCTGGAGAGGAAGAGCGACGGTATGCTCAGTAGAGTCACGTAGGCAAACTGCGTCCTGCACAAAGCCCCACCGCAAGAAGTTATCTCAGATCTTTGCCACCTTGACCCAAGCACAGCTAAGTGTCACCTACTTTCTGAGGGGAGTATAGTCTAGAGACTATTATCACTAATAGTAAATTTCGATTCCTACTGTCATGGTGAGTGTTTTCATCACAAAACTACCCTTTAAATATACTCTTCCACTGTCCAAATCTACGCGAAGATTGAATGATGTCAAATAGGTCTGGATACGGAAGGTAACTACGCTCTCGCTCGGTTAGACGACTAATCTCTCCGGTCCACATTCTGAATCTTACACTTATCTTTCTAAATATATCTCTCAACCTATACTTTGGTGTTCTGCTTTTATTGTAGCCCCAGTCAGGGCATAACAGTTTTGAATATCACAAGCGAACAATCGCAAGTTCCATTTCTCGGCTCGATAATTTAATCCATTGATTCCCAACTTATCAAAATGACCAATTTGTCAATCAGATGCAGTCTAATAGACGACCATATTATAGAGGAAATGTCGAAATGTCTTTTTTTGCCTTATGTCACCGGGGCCAATATATCGGCCCTCTAGGGTCGAAAGGGTTGAACACTTATAATTTCAGTGAATAATTTCTAGATTTATTAGTGACGTGAATAATCATAGAAAACATTATTGGAAATAAATCACGGTTCTAAATTTAAAATAATCCGGTGAAATGACATGTATTTTAAGTATTATTCATACTTGAATTTTTAAAAAAATCTGTTTTTTTCCTGTTTTTAATTAAATTTATTGGTAATATTTGCATTATTTTAATCATGTTTCATTAGTGAACACAGGAACACAGATAACTTCAAAAATGGAATTTTAAATTAAAGTTGAATTATCTTTCAATCAGTGTTTTTTTTTCTTTGTTTTGACGAATGAATTGTCTTTTTTTAATTCTTGTTTTACTACAACTATTCTTAAGCAATGATTTTGTTGTGTTTGCCGAGTGGTTAGCAATTAATAACGGAACAAATGACCAGTCGATTGGTAGATAGAGAGTTTTTAATAGTATAAGTTAGTAATACAGAAGTCGTTAGTGATAGTGTAATCAAATGACATCCGGTTAGCCCGTCGCTGCTTTCTCGTCGTATCGACGTGGGTGACTGTTTACATGCTCATTGGGCGAGTCCATGGTTTGGTATTCGAAAGGGGAGATAGCCCCCACAAAAGTTTTTTTTTTATTTTTTTACTAAATGAGCAAATAACAGAGTGTCAACCAATACGTATATTTTTATGTATTTAGAAAGTTTTACATTTACAAGCTGAACGCACCGTTATTTATAAAAAGATGTCTGATTAAATAATAACCCTTTTACTAACTGGTTGTGGCATGCATCATCAGTGAATGTTTTGCTGAGTATTCGGGGTAAATTTAGCCGATTATTTGCAAAATAAACCGTAAAAATGCCTTCCCGACTACTGCGTGCTGCGTGCTTAAAGATTATGAAGATCAAAATCGAGAATCCTGACAGAATCTCATTATTGTTTTTTTTTATATTAGGTTTAACGTCATATCAAACTTTTTAGGTCATTTAAATGCCAAGAATTCCGGGGGTTTATACGTTTCCAAAGGTATCAGCCCATATGTGAATGTAGACTGACACACTTCTTATTTGAACATGTTACGATTCCAAAGTCTGTCTGCCTACCCACTGCCCCAAGTGGATCTCCCAAATCCTAAGATTACTATTAGGGAGATTGCAGGGCTGCTAAAAAGATAAAAAAACATTGATACCATATTTACTTGGTAGAGCACCAAACCAAGTTAGGCACAAGGCCATTTTTACGTGCTCTATATATCAGGTCTTTTTGAATTGAGTGTTACCTTTCACCTAGATGAGTTGCTCTCCCGAGTTAACGAGCCCCATCTGCCCGAGACAGCTAAAGTGAATGTAATGCTTGTGACTGGAATTTGAACTCGCGTGATACGATTCCAGAGCCTGGGCTTTTGCCAATGCTGAACCGTCGCTGCCCAAACATATAACAGTGATTCAAGAACTATAAAGCATTGTAAATGCATGGTTTGGTTAAATAGCGAGTCAAACACTAAGGGTCATTTATACCAAATCTGTTAACACTCAGAATCCCGACTTATCAAAATTACTAAGTATTCACCCAGAGGCGTTATATTAGAGGAACAAATTAAAGCCAAAATGTTGGTGTATATTCTTTTTCCTTGTGTTGTAAGGGCTGATTAAACCAGAAAATGGATTCCTCACGGGTCTTTTCCAGATTCCAATGATGTTTAAATTGTTAATTATTTTTCATTTTATTTAGCGATCCTCTGTAAAACTCATCCAAATCGAACCCACGACCCAAATGATAGAAGAATACATCTTTAACGATTGATTTACTGGATGATTATTTTTGCATCCTACCAAATGCATACTAGGATATTTAGACACTTGGACTGTTATCAGTATTTGACTCTCCTGGATGAAAATAATACTTTCAATTTAATAAGGAGAGTTATATGAATATCACATACTTATTCGCTTTCGTTTATAATTAATTAAGATAATAAACATCTTTAATTCGGACATTACTTTTGCACTAATAGCTAAAAGCACGCTATGATTTTAAGTTTTCTTGGAATAGAAATTATTCGTGATACCTGTGGGCACCATACCGATATCAATTGCATTCTAACATACCAGGTAACAAAACTAGAATACACCTTTCAACATACCAGGTAACAAAGATAGAATAAACCTTTTTAATTATTAAAAATAAAAATAAATATTCCTAAACTTGTAGTTTGTTCGCTTTTTAATCATTCGATAAAAGATTGAACTTAGATGACGGATGAAATCAAAGAAAGAACTGAATAAAAATAAATAAAAATACTGAAGATAATGAAGAATGAAGAAGAAAAAGATTATTCCTTAAAAATAGAGTCACGAAAAATATGACAAGAGAGAAGATTTGACAAGGAATCCGTCACGACCTTCTTTAGTAAAAGGTTAAAAAAATAGCTGATAAACTAATGAGTCAGAACGCTTGTTACGAATAATCTTCACAAGGTATTTTCAAATGCTACTACATTTAGCAATTGTGGAAGGCTTCTAATATCACACACACACACACACACACACACACACAAACACACACACATCTTATATATAAAAGTGAAGATATCGTTGTGTGTGTGTGTGTATGTATGTTTTATGCAATCGCGCACCTCTTATGATAGCGCGACCAAATTCGACACACAGGTGGGCATCGGTTAGAAGCGTGTTTTCGCCGAATTTTTTTTCCCAAACTCTTCAAGGGGGCCCCAGGGCTAGGGGTCAAAGTGGG
>JAUZSX010292416.1:0-14037 GCA_034780655.1 Idiosepius hallami
GTATAAGTATAGGTATGTATATTAAAGTCTTTGATCGAAGCCTCCAAAATAATTAATTAGGATTAACTAGAAAATCATTTTCATACGCATATGTTGAAATATATATTTAACAACCGGTCTCTCTCTGTCTTTCTCTCTCTACATATCTATATATTTGTATGCATATATTCTCTTTGATCAAAGCTTCTATTATGTTTAGGGCGTGTTAGTTGCTTTTTTTAGAGTAAAAGAGCCGCAAGGTGCATTCTGCGTTGGGACCGCTAACTAACTGCAATGAGGACAACACTGGTAACAAAAAAGTTCAGTGGATGCAAAGAATATATAAAACTAGCCTTGAGTCTTACTTGGTTTGGTACCTGATAGAGTAGATATTCATTCTTTGTCCCCCTGTCCCTGTCTATCTCTGTTTTGAAAATTGAAAGATGGTTATTGTTAGTGCGACTGGACTTTTAGATCACTCCGTAAAGTTGAGGGTTAATGGAGAGTCTCTAAGGTATCACTTTTTACCAAATGTTCCCTCTCAAACTTGATGCGAAAACTTACCATGTGACAGCGAGACCACATGGTTAGTGAGGGGCGGGAAAGGGCAGAGTTCACCTTGAAGCAACGGAAGGAGGATGTCTTTGTCCCCCGAGCGCTTCGAGTGCTTTTAGCTTTGCACTGACCCAAAACAAACTGAGAGATCCCATCGATCCCATCGTGAAATCAGAAATAGTCGTTATTCTTGTGCGACAGCGAATAAAAAAGCTTTTGGTTAAGAAAACTGGTCGTTTTTGTTGTTGTTTTTTTGTTTTGTTTTTTTCTATACACTTTATTATATTTACTTGGTCGAGCACCAACCCAAGTTAGGCACTAGGCCATTTTACGTGCTCTATATACCTGGGCTTTTTGCATTCAGAGTTACTCTCCAGAATTGAACTTGCGTAATAGGATTCCAGTGCCCGGGCTTTTACCAATGCTTGTTTGATTTTGCCTGCCTATGTTTTATGTCTGCGCTACGTTCCTCTTCCAGCCCGACCTTGTAACGACGCCTGCAGAAGTCCCGGCCGACAAGAGTTAATACAAAAAGTAAGCAAAAAATGACAAAAGAAATGCACACCCTCAACCTGCAGGTGTTATCGTTACAGGAATCTACATTTGTTTTAGCCTGTCTTTGGTGAACATATAGGTTGTTAAGAGTAAGCATGGTCAAGGAAATGCTTGCGGTGACTATTCTGTCCGGAAGAGCATAGACCCAGGGTGAAACGTGCCGTTCGACAGAGGAAGTGTCTTTTCAGCTGCCCTTTTATAACTGAGTTGTCTGAAGAATCGGCTCAAGAATTGAAGCAGAAGAATGTTATTCCATGTGCTCTGATTTGTTGATGCATGTTTACAACTACGTCCGCCCGTATCACATGACTAAATGCATTTGCTTGATGCAATTCCTTTCTTGGATTTCCTTTGACCGTAAGATGCGCAGGCTAGATGCACGAAGCACGAATTAAGGCATTGCGTTTATAGAGATTGAAGCAATAACATATGGATCCAATGCTATTGCTACAAACATACTAGTTGGGATAGTTAACTCATAATAGGCAAGTAACAATTGGCCAACCAAAGAATTGTCTTTAAATTACAATTAGCAAGTCATAAGATAAAAATAAATTAAGATATTGCATTAATTCCCCCCACCGCCACCACAAAAAAAAAACTATCAGAAATAATTATTAATTGTCTTAGAAAAAGAGACAACCCATAAAGTATAGCAAATAGAATATTTGTGCGCGGCTAAATACATGATGTCAGTTATTATTAGGGTTCTGACTATGCTTTTATTAAGGAATATTCTTGTTTTTACTTGACTATTATACGATTTTTCCTATTTCCTATAATTCTGTAGTTATTTGTATGGCTGTGATAATATGTTTTTATTAACTCTTTCGATTCTAAGGGGCCGATATATCGGCCCTGGTGACCTAAGGCAAAAAAAGGCACACCGATATTTCCTTTCTGACATACCAGTATTTTCTTCCTTTCGGCTTTCTCGGGCAGATGACGCTCGATATGGCTGGAAGGAGGTTCTCTGTCTCTGTCTGTCTGTCTTTCTGTCTCTTTCTCTCCCTCTCCAGTCAGGTGGAAACGTGCATACAGCTAAAAATTGAGAAAAAATTTAGATCAATTTCACTAATTGCAGTTCCATGTCATGTTTCTTAAAATCTGTCACAGAACCCGGAAAAAAGACAATGAATACATCACGAATGAAATTGATTTTCAAAAAGTCAATTCGGTACAACGAACAAATAATAACAGGTTGTTTGATATGTAAACGGAATGACTAAATGGATAGATAGATAGATAGATAGATAGATAGATTAAAACAGATAGCTAGTGCAGCCGCAGCCCCTATCCTCACAAAATGCAACTTGTGCCCTGTCCCCTCCCAACACTGAGGCTGTGGTGACGAATGGAGTAAATCTAATATTTGTATTGCACTGAGTGTGACCCTCATTAGCTTTTCTTACACTTGTGATAAGCGTCAGTTTTGGTAAGATAAAGATTCTTAAGACGTTTTTATCTTTTTCGTTTTTAACCTAAAAATATTGACTAAAGTCCTATTTTTATCTTAAGATTAAATTTATCAATGTTTACTTCTTTTTAACCATTTTGATTTATTAGTGGAAATTACCAAAAGCAGCAAGCTCAAAACATTTTTTAGACTTTTCTAATCATAGGCTTCATTGTTGTCACTGTAAAAATAAACAACTTTTATTGGTCTGTAAAAGGGGAGGGTGTCATTTTTTTTAAACATAGCCTGCATTTCCTATTCTCTTGGCTTCTATCAGTTTTTGCTTTAATGTAGTTGGTCCGGAGTGCACAGTACTGTGCAGCTACAGCAATTAGTAGACGTTCTGCTTTTCATCTTATGAATCTTTTCCGAAGCCACATGTTTCCTGTTTTCTGCTGGGTTCAGTTTTCTTTGAATTTTTTTGTTTTACAAGTCTTTGCAGCTGTAATGGTTATTTCCATGTTTTCATGGATGGATTTATTTAGTTGTTCTAATGCCTATGTTATTGTTTCTTCAATACTTACTTTACATAAAATCTATTCACATTGTCTTATGATTGTGGTGTCTTGTGTTGTGCATAGGCAATAGTTTTTTCATGCTTTGGTCTAGGTTTCTTAATTCTTTTATTGTTCAACCTAGGTGTAGTCTAGAGTGTCTCAGATGTGCCATTGCCAGTGCTTAGTTATTGGTGTGAGATATCTCAATGGTAATGGGATAAAAGCCTAAGAAGGGACGCCTTACAGTCTTTGACTTGGATAAAGCAAAGTCTGGCTGGAGCATCACAAGAAAGCTTATTTATATTTACTTGGTCGACCACAAAACCAAGTTAGGCATAAGGCAATTTTTACGTGTCCATTAGATCCCTGGGCTTTTTTAATCAGATTTGCCCTTCATGTACATAAGTTACTCCCCTGAGTTAAAAGCAAATGCAATGGTTTTCACCAGGATTTGAACTCATGTAATACTATTCTAGAGTCCAAGCTTTTACCAATGTTCAACCATCGCTGAACACGAGAAGAGTTGCTGCCACTCTAAACCCAGTGAAAACCACCGGTCACTAACAAGATGTAACTATTTGAAGTGACCAGGGTGAGAACTCAATAATAATGTTTAGTCAGGACACTGGCATAGAATTTTTGATTGAAAAATATGCAATCCTCAACATAAAACAAGGAGAAAATAGTCCAATTGGATGGAATGATATTGCTATGCTAGGAAACCATACTAAACGAAATGGAAAACAATAGGTATCTTATCCTTTGGACCCTAAGAGGCCAATATATCGGCTGTGACAACATAAGGCGAAAGAAGACACATCAATTGTATGCGACTAATCTATTCCTCTAATATAACAGCTTTGAGTGACTACTTAATTATTTTGATAAGTTAGGGTCAAAAGGGTTAAAATACTGGAAGCTTAACCATCAAGCAAAAAAAAAATTAAATGTGAGAAACCTCATTAATTGAATAAATGCCAGGAGTGTCCTTGGTAAGGAAACAGTGGTTTTTACCAGTCACCCAAAGACTGTACGGTGCAACAACATCTAACCGAGTTTTCACTCCGCTGCTCCCACTTTGCACACCCGATATGAAGATATTTTTCCAACTCTGCCAAAGCCTGGTGCTCATTTCTGAAAGCAGAGTGACAATAAGTCACTACTAGTACTCCACTCCAGTACCTTGCAATCAGTAATTGGACGCCTTCCTCCTCATTATTATTATTATTTGGGATTTTACACCAATAACCACGCGATCCCACATCCAGCAACCAGCAGTTTTTATTATTATTAGTAGTAGTAGTATTAATCCTTTAAACCCTAAAGAACTGATATATCGGCCTTGGCAACTTAAGGCAAAAGAAGACACTCATACAACGATATTTAGACCTCTACTTTGGATCCCGACTTAATAATATTAGCAAGTAGTCACTCAGTGCCATCCATGCTATAAAAAAAAACATATTAGGGTCGTAATGTCAGTGTGTCTAATTTTGCTTTTCTTTACTAAGGCCGATATATCGGCTCCTTACAGTCAAAAGGGTTAAAGAAAACGACAAATGAAAAATTAGTCGTTAAAAAACGTTAGTTGGACAATTATTCTTTTTTATTTCATTTTATTGTTTGAAAAAATCTGTGAGAACATTATCAAAGAGAGAGACTCACTCAGACATTCTTCTACGCTAAAACACAATAATCCTTTTTTCTTGTTTAAATGAAATTTTCTGCTTAATTATCCTTTGGATTTGCTTCTAACATTTTTTCTCTATCCTCACACTATAAAAACAACACTAAACTATTATCTCGTGAACCCAATATTTTCTCGTACTCCCTATATCATACTTTTTTCTTTTTTTATTTCTTCTTTGTTTTCTACATTTTCGACTAATTCTTCTTTGTCTTCCTTCTACTTTTTTTTCTTCGCCTACCTCTTACTTCTTCTTCTCCTGCTTCTTCTTCTTCTCCTTTTTCTTCTTCTTTGCCTGCCTCTTTCTTCTTCCATTTTTTTCGTCTGCTTCCTAGTCTATTTTTTCTTGGTTTTCAACTTCTTTTTTTTTCTAATTCTTCTTTTTCTACTACTTGTTTTTTTTTCCATCTGCTTCTTCTTCTTCTTCTTCTACTTCTTCTTCTTCTACTTCTTCTTTTTGTCTATTCGCATTTCTTTGTACGCCTATGTATGCATGCATGTGTGGTTATTTGAAAAATTTCAATCTTTGTAAATGGTCTTTTTGGTATTTTTTTAAAATTCATATTTAGTCTGGGATCAAAGTGACCAATGTTACACAAAGAACCACAATACATTTAACTAGAAAAAGTAGAGAAAAATTAATTTCAATGCTTTTTACTTTTTAACGGCTAGAAACAAGTTCATTGTACTGGCCTCTTAAATGACACTTGCCTTTGCCACTACCACTACTTTTAAGACAAATTCTATACGTACTAACAATTTGAAGGAGAGAAACTTATTTTTAAGTAATTTAGGAATAAATATTACTAAAGATTGATATCATATTTACTTGGTAGACCACCAAAGTTAGGCACAAGGCATTTTTGTGCTCTATATACCTGGGATTTTTTAATTCAGTGTCACCCTTTACCTAAATGAGTTGCTCTCCCAAGTTAATGAGCCCTATCTGCCTGAGGCAGCTAAAATGAATGAAATGATTTTGACTGGGATTTGATCTCTTGTAATACGATTCCAGAACCCAAGCTTTTACCAATGCTCTACCATCGCTGCCCTTACTAAAGATTGATATATCATTCTTGTATTGAGATGATTGGTTCACTTCGCTGTAATCATCCATTTTGGGGAGAACTCTTTTAGATAAGGTGTTTTACTTTTGAAAATTGTTGTGCTTGTTCTTACAGTTGATATTTTCATCACATTTCAACCAACTTATATCTGGGTTTTCCTCCAAGTTTATTATATATATATATATATATATATATATAAGATCTAGTGTTTGTATGGGTGTGTCCCTTTTCAAGGTCAGAGGTCAAGGACATGGCCAATCAAGGTCATAGACTGTAAATGTACTGTCCTACTGCTGAAACCAGTGGATGGATCATGACCAAGTTTGGAATGATTATGCTCCCCAACACACAGATGAAGTACACCAATTTTCAAGGTCCAGATCAATAGTCATCAGGGTCATATTTTATCAAGCTCATAAACTATGTATGTATACTGTCCTATATCCGGGACCAAAGGATGGCTCATGACCCAAGTGGATACCTGGTCCTTCAGCAAAGTCCCCTGCAAAGCCAAGGTATTTTTGCTTGTATATTTATAAGATTCAAAAATCCAACCTTGATCAGCCCTCAGGGTCTAGTGGCACAGCAGATAGAGGTGTTGAGTCTCTACAGTTCAATGTGATCCTAGTGATTGCGATCTCAATCTTAGAGGCTAGAGGATTATTTGGCCAAAACGTGGTGAGACAACAAAAACTATGGAGGGTAATAATTAATGGGGTTGTCGTTCTAAGATTTAACACTCCTATCTGGCAACAGTTAATACACTTGAAGAACATGGTGTAAACATTAACTATATGGATGAGGATAGCAGTCTGCAAAAATCTACTCAGGCTCACTGTAACTTTTTATAGAATCTGTAAAGTTTACTTTTATACAAAAAGAACAAACAAATGTACTTTAGTGTTTCGTTTGGTTTGGTTTGGTTTGGTTTGGTTTGGTTTGGTTTGGTTTGGTTTTATGGCATATCAATCTTTTTAGCTGAGAACAATATTTTTTTCAGAAATGTTCTTTTCATCTACACATATATAGTTTTTTTTTTTTAAATAAGACAGTGTACACTATTTTACCCATAACTGGATGGAATGTGAAGATTCATATCTTTCCCAAGGTTATTAGTCAAATTATGACCACAAATGGAACGACTAGGATTTGAACTCGCATTCCTAAACTAAACTGCCTGCCCACCAGGCTAAATAGACCTCCCATTTAGTGCTAGGAGCAATATTTGACAATTTCATTATTCATCTGATTAACCAATTGCTCAGCGGCCAATCATAGTGTCTAATCTGCACTGTTGTAGAAATGGTTTCATTAATGCCAATTACTAGTCGTTCATTTCTACGGTTGTCCCTGTTGAACATAAGGAGAATCAATTTTTCTTTCTTTCTTTCTACCTTAAACTCATTGATTGCAATTCTTAATTATTCCCTTTATTCCACTTCAACAGTTGTTTTTCATGAAAACATCTTATGCTTTTATACACATTCTCATTGAATGTAGAACTTTTGCTCTCCTCATAAGAAAGTAAATTTTTCAAAGTAAATAATAGTTTGTTGAATAGTTCTACTTTCTCAAGAACATCCTTGTTATTTGACTATTGGAGATAATGTGGAGATTCATACCTTTCCCAAGGGTATTAGTCCAATTATGAACTGAAATGGCACAACTAGGATTTGAAAAATTCAGAAGTCTGACAGCCTCCCCACTAGACCTGTTTTTAAATGTTTTTTCTATTTGTAAAAGTATTATTTATTTACAAATTATCTTCCCATCGTTTATTTTCAAAGTACCAAAAAGCAAGTCATATTTGTTTATCAAAATATTCTTGTTTGCTTTTTCCTAGCTTCAACTCACGAGGAATGCCACAAGGTTTATTAATAATCATTTATAAAAGGCTGGGATTGTGCGGGCAGACTCCCATTCCTCAACAAATGGACTTGATTTATCTACTTTTTTTCTTTGTGTCCTGTCACACCTTGAAAATTCTTTCATAATATTATTTCTCAATCTTGAAAACAAACATAAAAAAAATTATTCTTTCTTCTAAAACAAAAACGCAGGGAAAAAAATGACAGCTTTTAAAAACATGTTTCTCTTTCTCTGTCTTTCTTCTTCTTTCTTTTTTTTTCTTACCCTCTTTCTCCTTCTCTCTAACCCTTTCTTCTATTCTCTCAATTTTTCTCCTTTCCTTTCTTTTTTTTCCCAATAAAATTAATTACATATATTTTTTTTGTTGTCCATGTGGTTGGAAAAAATAAACTCTATTGTTCTGTTTATAGAGGTATTAAACCTTCTTGTTTCTTCTACCAAGTTTAAATGGTATTTAATCTAAATGCTAGTTTCTCTCAGGAGAGAGACAAGTAGGAGGTAACTTAATTTAAAAGTTGGCTTTTTTTTTCATTGCTATTCAACAAGTTTTTATTATATTTTTCTCATAATATTGACATAGTTTTTTTCTTTTTTTTCATAGCAGCTCTAAACAATGAAAGATGAATAAATCTTGTTTTGCAGTTTTAATATGACCTCAACACAGTTCTTTTCTTGTAAGTTAGTGTTTATGGGAAATAAAGATTTTAGTTATTAAATCTCAGTATTCATTCATGCATGAAACAATCTTGAGTAAATCAATCTGTTTGGATGGCCTACAGCATTGGGGTTCTTCAAAATACAAAGGTCTTTCATCTGGCCCACACAGCTCTTATACAAAATATAAACAAATATTCATCATAAATGTTTTTTAATGGAAATGTTTGATAATAGTGTGGTGTTTTTTCTAATACTAATAAATAACAACAGAGTTGAAGCGATATTTTCACGTTGATTTTTTACCAGAAAATTTTGCACCGATTCAGACTTTGGAAAATAAATAACCTGTTAACCTTGCTTTATAGTTATTCATTCACCATTATCCAGATGGAGGGGGTGCTTGGCACAGTGGATAGGCAGTTGAACTTCAGAATGTTAATTTGTGTGTTTGATCCCCAATCATTTCATTCACCATTCTCCAGATGGAGGGGGTGCTTGGCACAGTGGATTGGCAGTTGAACTTCAGAATCTTAATTTGTGTGTTTGATCCCCAATCATTTCATTTGTGTTCATAGTTTGACTAATACCCTTGGAAAGAATATGAATCCCCACATTCCCTTCAGCTATAGATTAAATAGTGCATATTGTGTTACTAAAAAAAACTATGTTTGGACAAAAAGAAAATTTATCATAAAATTATTGTTCTCTACATTAAATGACCCATAAAGGTTTATATGCCATAAAATAAAACAAGTACTGTTTCTAGGTCAATTAAAAAAAAATTGGCCAGTATAGGTCTAAAAAGTCAGCATAATGGACTCTCCCAATGTTCAAAAGCTTTTGGAGACCCCTGGAGTAGAGAATGAAAATTATAATGAACAACAGTTATAGTTAAAGAGTGGGTGGTTAATGCAATGGTAAAGATTTGAATTGAAATTTATATGGAAATCAAGAGTTTGGTCTTTTTACTTCCTGATTTTAAGAGCTAATTTCTAATAAATGACTGATATTATTGATACTAATCAATATATTATAATCTTTTTCTTGAGTACAGAAAGATTATTCTTGCAATTTTTAATAAGCATTCTCAATTTTATCTAATATGGTGAATTCAGCTCAATCTTTCCATATTGGGTCATGTGATTTTTGTCGCTATAACTGGCTAGTCATTGTACACTGCAAAGCTACTAACTTGTGGAAAGTTTGTGCACTTCAAAATCTAGACAGTGATTGATTTAGTGAAATAGAACTAATTTTAAAGCCATGTATTGATGAGAGAAAGAATATTCTTGAAAATAATGAAATTTAAAGAAAGTTTGTTATTCTTAACTATAGCCACTATTTTAAAATAAATAAGTCTGATACTCTGGAATTATTAACTTATGAATGTTTTGTTTGCTTAGAGTAAGCCAAAATGTTTAAAATACGTTTGTCTGTATAAGTTATTGACGTAGCCATAAAACTTTTGAACAAGTCTTTCAATGGTAGACTGTAAAAGCATGTAAAATTTAGTTTAAATTGAACCATTCTTTCATGAAAGTGTTTTTTTTTAATCAATTATCAAAAATTATCAGGGGTCTTCCGAAACAACAACTACCTAAAAACACTCCCAGGTACATAAAGTACAACAGTGTAAATTTTTAAGAAAATCAGCTTGTCAATTTTGAAATCCATTGTAAACAAACTCTCGCACACACAAGATCCATTTATGATATGACTTTCATCTTTAACGTTTTGTGAATAAATCTCCATCCAAGTGTCATTTACACATTCTTTATTTTATATATATATATGAAAAAAAAGTGTATAAATTTAGTTTTCATATAATTGATAAACATTCTATGAATTAATCCAACCAAATAGATCATTACAGTAATTTATATTCTTGTATCGTGAAAACAATTTCAATGATAACTTTATAGTATTCTATCAGTGTGCTAAAAGATCATGAAGTGGAAGTCAGTCTTTCTTTCTTTGTGGCAATTCTGACCTTCTTATGATGGGTTTTGTCTCTGTTATGGAAAGAATGAACACTACAACTGGGTGAGAATAGAATAGTAATTCATATCAACTGAAGAAGGTTAGTATACAAAAAAGGATTAGTTGGGTTCAGCAGGAGTCATCTCGACTGTTAGTAAATGCTTTAGGCCAAAGAAATACTAGCAGACAGCCGACTAAGAATAAATCTGTTTGTTTGTGTATTGTTTGTTTATTTTACGACATAATCAATCTTTTTAAGTCATCAAATCCCGAGTATAAACATTTTTGATAAATGTTATTTGTACAGATCTAGTTTTTGGAATAACACAATGCATACTTTTTAACCCATAGCTGGAGGGAAAGAGGGAATTTGTACCTTTCTCAAGAGTATTAATCCGATAATGAATGCAAATGGAACGAGTAGGATTCAAACTGGCGTATCACAATTTTAAAGTCCAGCTTGAGCAAGTGGACTTTCCCAAGAATAAATCTAAAACAATAAAAGTTTACACAAAAAATTCAATTATTTTTTTCTAGTTTCTGCTTTAAATTACAGATTATTATGAATAAAATTTGCTTTCTATTTACAATTTACAAACGAACTTGAGAGTGCCAGATTGTTCGTTACAATCAAAATACATCCAATGTAAAGAATTAGCAAATTGAATAAACAAGGGAAACAACTTCAGATGCAAAATCATTTTGGTTCAAGGGACATAACCGGTATATAAAATAGTCCTACTTATTAAAAAAAAAAAGTTTCCAATGATATTTGTAACTCCCTGAAAAAATTCAAATATTAAATAAATATTAATTGATTCGTACAAAAGCTTTGATAATGTGTAGGCATATTTTATAGATATATAACAAATATACGTATCTAGAAAAATAACTATGTGAAAGTTTTAACTGAGATATTTTTAATAGTTTTACAATAATCAACGTTTGAGTTTTTTCTTTCTTTCTTTGATTATATATTAAAAAATATTAATCAAGTGATACAATTCATTTTTTTTTTCAAAACCCATATTTTATTACCGAATATGTCCATATAAATATGAATTTTAAATTAAAAAATTGAACATTATAATAAAACTATTATATCGTATAAAAAAATCGTTAAATCCTTACTTCTATTAATACAGAGTATAGAAGTTGTGCCCCTTTAATTTTGATTAGTTTTAAAATATTTGTAGTACAATTTCAAACTACGGTACATCATCGCATGTCTTTGAAAAGACTTAATAAAGGTGATTTGATATATGAATAAAATCAGTAAGAAAAATGAGCAAAATCCGTATTATCTATAATCATTACGTGCTATTTCATGCCTCGCTACAAAGACTAAGAAATATATTTGTAAAACATTCGGGATTCAAGGGACGCAATGATTCTAGTCTTCCGAATTTTTAACTTAGCTTAAGTCCAAACACCAAATAAAATCTATTATTTCCTGTTTTGTTCATCTGACTATTATTCAAACTTTCATAAAATTAATACAAAATCTGTTAAGCGTACACACGTTCAAGATAAAGAAATAAGTTAGATTAAAAAAATTTTGAAATTCACTCAAATTCTTTTTTTTTTTTTTTTTTAATGGATAACTTTTTTCTATTAATGCAAACTTTTTAATTCATTCAGATCTTAAGTAAACCTATAACTATTACTAACCTATTACTTGGGAAACGTTTTTCTTGTAATTGTACCATTCCTATATCAAGCGTGTAAATTTGATTAAAATATATATTATGCAATTTTTTGTATATATATCAAAAGATAGATAAAATGTGCTTATTTTTACATTTTTTTATGGAGAGCATGTTTAAATGTCTGTGTCAGGTGCTGAAGTGTCCTTAAGACTAAATATCTAGTGATTAAATGTCAGTAAAACAACTGTATAACAATAAGTATGAGGATGTTGTGAATATAACAGTAAAGAGGACCAGTACAAAAAAAATTTGATAAACTCAATTTTTAATATGGAAATAATTTTTTTTTTGTTTTTGTAGACAAAACTGAGAAATAATAATTAAGACTATTAACTATAAACATCACCAGAAAAGCATTCAATTAGCAACCAATTTCATTCTTTTGTTTTTTTCATCACCTGGTTACCTCTGAGTCCACCAACAGCAATAGGTCTTTTAGTTTAAGTCTACAATGTTTCTCATTGTCAGGTGTTTTTGCTAATTTACTTTAGTACTTCTTTAATGATTCCTAAGTCTTGAGATACCTGTGCATCAAAATTCTAGGGATTGAACTTAATTATATTAAAATTAGTGGGTTGAGTGAAGAACGGCAGACACAACCATAAGGATATAAACAGAGTTTATAGAATATCAGTCAGTTTATACATGGACGGTCAGAATTTACAGAGTGGTGTCTAGTCTTGAGCTGTGTCCCCCCGTGGGGGCAGGGCGCTCAGGCCAATCCATGAAGACTTAGTATTTTTCCTAAGTCTATTTTCAAAACTGAATTGGTCACTTTAATGCTAGCTATCTCTCGATGGAAATGAAGTTTAAAGAATTTTTCAATAATCTGTCTCCACTGTGTTCTGTGTCTCTTTAAGCTCATCCCAACAATGAGACACCAGCTGTTGTACATATCTTAACGGCACCAATAAAATGCACACTAAACCACTGTAAAACCTGTTATCATACCTGTACCCACACAAGTCAATTTTTCAAGACCAAGACATTTCATGTTTAGAATAAATTTATTTGGTGTAGAGTATACAACAGAAGTTCAGTATTAAAATTCAAAATCAAAGTAACTTGGATCAAAGTAATGAACGCGTACATAACCATCTTCACCTCCACTGCTGAAACTAGAAAAAAGAAAAAAACAAATGTTAGTACTTAAATAAATCCTAATGTCTGCTTTCAGCATAATAATGACGTTGGCAGTGAAGCAAAATTATTCATTTTTAAAATTACAGTTCATATTCATTTTACAAATTCAAAATTTTATCTTTTATTCTAATAAAATATAGATAAAATTTATTCCAGTCTGGTTGGAATTCAAAAAGCACTTTTGCTTACAGAATTTTTCATGTGAATTTTACCGAAAAAAGTTTTCTTAAATATCAAGTCATATTGTTCAAATTTCTTAGAGATCAAATGTAAAATTTAACAGAAAATTCTAAAAGTAAAACAATTTCTGAATTATATCAAAATTTAAACTCTATAATTATGAATTCAAATAAAAAAAATACAAAGAACAAAATCTTTATAATACCTCGTCAAATAAGCAATGTTAAAAATTAAAAACAAACAATATTTAATTGTTTAAAATTATGCAAAACTGTGTAAACAAAATTAAGTCTTTTGACAATATGAAATGAAGATAAAAATTAGAGAAAAACATGTCCAAAATTATTAAAATTTTAATTAAAACTATTATTGATGTCAGAAAAATATATTGTTTATAATCACTCTCATAAAATTTTAAATTCGATAGATTTTTCCATTCTTATATTAGCATAAGCATGAATTGTGATAAATTATTAGTATGCAAAAGGGCAAGTGAAATACACTTTCAAAATAACATATTTAGTATGAATTCCAGATAAATTTTGACTCACCCTCATATAATTTCTATAATAAAGTACCTAAAGTCTATACAACAAATATAAGTATCTTTATTCTACATAATATCAATATGGAAAAATGCGCGCATGAAAAGTAATATTCTTAAGATTTTATTAAACCTGGAAAAGTAAAGGATAAGAAATTC
>JAUZSX010292436.1:0-14036 GCA_034780655.1 Idiosepius hallami
TATATATATAAAACATTTTTAGATCCTGGAAAACTTGACATTTAAGGCCCTGTTTGAGGAAAATCAAATAAGAAACAGTGGTAAAATCTTTTCTAGATCAACTACATAGACAATATTTTTTAGATTTGTTTGTACCGGGAACAGTACCGGGAAATTCTTGTAGTTTTAATTAAAAAATTCATTATCAGTTTCTTAAACAGGTTAATTCATTTGGGTAATTGATTTCATTTTTAGTTCAGTTTGCAAGTTTTATGATTAATCATAAAATCCAATACAAATATTTTTCCCATTTTTTTTAAAATTTGATTCTTAAATGAAGACCTCTCTCTACCTCACAAAACAAGAAAGCAAACATCTATGAATAAATAACCTTCCAAAAAGTAAAATAGAAATTTAAAAGTTTTCTTTTTTTTTTAAATATAAACCAAAAAAGCTCTTTTTCTTTAACCAGTTTCAGCTAAAATATGTTTTGATAACATAAAATGATTTATTAGGATAGTCTGCAACAACGTCTTGATAAGATGCAATAAAACCCACTTTACAGTACAGTGGTGGTTAAAAATAGGTAATCATCTAACCTACTTAATTTTGATAAACTGAATTTTAATTTAACAAGCAAATAATTTTGATAAAATATAGAATATGTTCTTTTAGAACATATTTTAAAAAATGAATTTTTATTCAAAAAAATATGTTTTTAGCCCCAAAAGTAAAATTAACATTTCAATTAATGTTTTCAGTTGAAGGAGTCTAATTCAAATATCGTTATTAATGACAAAAAGGTGTTGTTGATACATTTTAAAATCGCTTCATCATTCGTCAAAAGATTATTCTCGCCTTTCCAATTTAAAATGGATCATTCTAAAAATAGTTATGGTACAGTATCTTATACTTTTTCATCAATTCACTTTTGAAACATTTTTTCTAAAAGCAATAATAGATTTTGTTAAAAGCTTTCCTAATTAATTTAATTCTACTCAAAATCACTTATAATCACTAAAAGTACTGTTTCTAAACTTAATTCCCGTTTTATTATATAAACTGGTGTTACTCGTTTTAAACTAAGGTAATTACTTAGATTAAATTAGATTGTTTACTATCAAAACCAATGCTTTATAATTCAATACAAACAGAACCTGTGGAAATTCCACAGTAGTTGAAACCCTAACCCACATATCAGCAGGAACCTTAATCAGCAGGAACCTTAATCAGCAATTAAGGTTGTACTTCAATAGAAAAAAATCAGTGGTATATTCATATGAGACTGTAATCTTAAATTTTTTTTACTAGAACTAAGCTGCAATAGATATTATCCCAAGAAATAAAACTACAGTGACGCATCACTTTTTCACAAATATTCAGAAAAATTGTAGTGTCCGCCGTTCGAGTGAATTGTTGTCTTTTCTTTCCTTTTTTTTTTTAATTACGTAAAAACCGTTATTTCTTGACATTTTCGTTTTACCAGAAAGATAAAAATAAATTTTAAAGAATTAAGTAGATGAGTCGCACGCCTCACGAGAGCGGCAACAACGGGTGCGACATACCCCCAAGGCTCGCAGTCATTACGAGTGCTAAATTCACGAACTGATGATAAACTGTTTGAACATATCAGGCGGAGCGGCTAAGACAAATGGACTAATAAAAGAAGGAATCGTCGATATGAGACGCTCGGTGGTCTGTTTCTGTATGACCCATGTGGCTGTTAGTTTTTGTTTATCTGACTAGATATAGATATATCTCATTAAAACTTGGTAATTCCAACCCCCTTTCATATGAAGATTTGTATGAACACTAAAATGATTGTTAAACTGATGTGCTTCCTTCCTCATATAAAGCTGATCTTTGTTCATTGTTACAAAGATTAGCCAACCAACCTTCTCCACAGTTGGAGTATCAATTTTGTTATCATTACTCTCTGATGAATAATCCATTGAGGTTTGCCACAAGACATCAGCTCTGAACTGCAAGGAATTCTATAGATAGGAAGTATGTTTTAGGTCATGTTATTTGCTATTTCTTATTAGTTTCTGATTTACTTATACTAGAAAATTCAGCCAAAATGTAAATTATCCTTTACAATTAATTCTTGGCAAAGTTTTTATGACCAATGTAAACAGCTTTCATGGCGGCCACTTTTTTTCATTGTGTCACTTGTAAAAGTTGTTGAATGAAATGTACAGTTGAAAAGAATAAACTATCTTTTTAAAGAGTGATATTTGAAAAGTCAACCCAACAAAGTGACTGCTATTCAAATGTTTGTATTATGATGCTAAAATGATTCGTTTACTGTTAGATTAGTACATTTACACTTAGTTGAAAATTTGATTTTTGCAAATAAAAGTTAACTTGAGTGTTCAAAAAGATAATTGGATAGATAGATGAGTAGACATAATACGTTTTATGAGAGAGAAAGAGAGAGAGAGCGAAAAGAGAGATAGAGGGAAGATAAGTGAGGGGAGAAAGTAAGAGAATGGCAGACATAAATAGACAGGCAGACAAATAAACATAGAGATAGGGCAATTATGAGAGAGCGGTACATAGGCGGATAAATTTGGAAATAGACGAATAGATAAATATGAAGGAACTTAAATAGAGACGTAAGAGTGGAGAAACAGGAAAGTGAGATAAAAAGATAGACAGATAGATTCAAAGAGAAAGAGAAGGTAGATGTGACAGTGAGAGTATAGTGACTGTCATCCTCATTTTATTACAAAGGAAATTCAAAGATATTAGAAAACTAAAATCACAAAAGTAAAATAAATTTTGTTTAAAAAGTGTTTTTGTTTTATTAATGAACTTGATTTTTGTTGTCGGGAAAAATAGACGAATTTAAGTTCGATCTTCTTTTCTTGCTAAGGCACATCATTTGCTTTGCTTTGATTTAATATGAGTTTAAAAAGAAAATATAGACTTGAAAAAATAAAGGTGAGAAATGAAGAAGATATAATTAATTATTTCACGCGAGATTGCAGTGTTTTTGCAAAAGTATTGGGGATTTGCAAGCGAATTTAATCTGCCGGATGTGATACCTACTTCCGGAACTAAAACGAACTCCTCAACAATGAATTTAAAAAATAACAAAAATAAAAAAATACAAATATCAGAAACAAATTCAAAATAATGATAATAAGTATACAGAAAAAAAGAAAAAGGAAGAACTAAACGAAAGCAGTATATAACAATATTCAAATTTGAGTATTTGACTAAAAAGGTTGATATATCGTAAAACAAAAGCAAAACAAACAAACAATTGTTGAAAAACAAAACAACAGCAAACAAATAATAAAAACAAAAATCATGGTTTTCGATACAATAACCTAAAATCGATGTCCTAGATCCATGTTTGTGAATAATGAGTACAGAAAAGTGTTGAAAGCAGTACAAAAAGCGCGCATTTATGTACACAGACACATACAAATACAATCAATCTGTCTTTATCTAGAAACATCGATGATTACCATCGTTATTGTGTAACCCGAGACTACTTGTCACAAAGCAAAGGCTGGTTATGACTACTGACTGATCGAGTTTCTTCAAAACTTGTAATCTTTCTTTTCTAAATGACTCTGCAACATTAATAAATTCATAAGAATCAGAATGAAAAAATAGAAAATGTATAAATGTATAACTTTGACAGCATTTTCATTAGAACCCATTTTTAATGGCACCAATTCCATATTGAGTTAAATTAAGCATTGTTTTCATTTTATTTTAAATAATTCAATGTTTTATAGGGTTATTTTAATATTTTTAAAAAAAATACCTGGATTAGAATGAATAGACAAGATTTGTTCAAATTTATTTTTTAGGTTATATGGAACATATCAGATATATATTTAACCTGAGCCAAAAAAGGATCAACGATGAATCAACTTGATAGCCTGGTTAGTTTTCTTTTTTTTCAAATAAATCATTATGAGAATGAATTTTCGTTCTATGACAAATTTTATTGCATATATGTACCCAACACATTTATTGCATTCTAGATGGCCTTACCTGGCGTTACCCGTCGTTCATTTTTCTTTCAAATTTGATCTTTAGTATTTGTTTGATTTTTTTTTAATTCAGTTTCCAGAATTTATTTTTGTTTTTGTTTTTATTTTATTAACAGAAATAATAAAAACGTGTTTTTGAAGCTTTCTTTGTTCTAAATAAGATTAATCTTAATATCTATGTCATTTATATAAATATTTGATGAGTACAAATTGATAGGTATATATATGATATAGTACATGTCAATTTATTCGTACCATTAAATAATAAAGATTATTGCTTTTTAGATACAAGATATGACAATGACAACTATTCGCAATTAAAGATGTCAGAGGAACGATGTTCTATAGAATTCTAGAAAAATTCAAACTTTACAATCTACAATATAAGTATTCTCTCAATAAAATTTATTCTGCGGTTAAAAACAACCTATTTGCTAACTTATTATTGCATCGAATTCACATCGGTTTTTGTTAATCTTAATAGTAATATTTTTCATCGAACCCATTTTCATCTTCTTATATACATTTCAAGAACCAAGTTTCGGTACAGTGTTAGTTTCATGTTGAAGATTGTGATCGCACAGACTCTATATTTATTATTAGTGATTTAAATGTTGGCATTATTGCTTAAAGAATAAAAGGGTTGATTATTCTTTCTCAGTTTTTCAGGCAAAGAAAAAATTAAAAAGGTTATTTGAAATATAAAGCACTATAACTAAAAACATAAACCTAAGATCACAGATGCCTGGTTTTTTATAAATGAGAGAATTGTCGCTTTTCTCCGTCTTTCTTGAACTGCATAACTAAAAATACAAGATACTGAATTAAAATTTTGTTCATATGTTGTAATTCATGCCAGAAAAGGTTTCATTATAAACAAATGTTAGGTAACATTAAGGTACGTTAAGAAAACAACAAATCCACAAACATCACTAAAGAGTGTGTGACTATTGACCGTTGTGAGTTCTTGGCACAGGGTAAGACAATCAACAAACATGTCTATATAAACATAGTACAGTGTTTGTTTTGTCGAGTGGACGTAATGAGGTTTGTGATAGGAAAGCCCTTTGGCTTCTTTAGCATAACACAGTTTCTCACAACCAACAATAATCAAAAAGAAAATCACTGAGCTAGAAAAATCAACCTAATCAACCGACCTAGGTCTATTGGAAAACCCCTCTTGTTAAATTCAAAGGGATCATCAAAGGTCCTTGTTTTTTCTTTTTATGATTTTTTTTCAGTGTCAACAGTCTCTAGAACCTAAACTTATGTTGTTTAAAGAATAATAATAATAATAATAATAATAATAATAATAATAATAATAATAATAATAATAGAAAAACGTCCACGGTATAAGCACTGACAGAGCGTTAGAAGTGTGATTGGAAATAGGTAGTTATCTATATACCGTTTTAAGAGGATCGTTCAGTAACTAACATGCTGCTAACATAAAAATTGTGATCAGGTTAAGGTTATGCCGGACCCAATAGATTTAATATTTCAGCAATACGTCTAAATTTCTCTACAAATTATACGTTTGTTTGGTTTTTAGTTTTTTCTTGCATCTCCAAGAGATTCATATCATGTTCAAATCGATGCTGGTTTAACTTAGATTTAGCTGTAAAAATGTATTTCATTTATCTATTTTCTTTTTGTTGTAGCCTTACTCAAACTATGACTTTGGCCCACTTCCGTTTCAGAATTGTCTAATTAAGTTGGTCAATATATATATCTCTCTACATACTTTAACACCTAAAATATTCTGGCTTCCTTTCTCGGTTGAACTGATTGGAGTTAACAAAAGAATGCCATTCGAAAGTGATGAAAGCACATTTGAAGTACAAAGATAAGGGAATTTTAAGTGATGTCCAATGCGTCTTACCATCACTCACATTTGAAGTTTTAGTTGAAAGCCTCTATAAGTTTTACATGTGGATAACTAAAAGACAAAGTTTAATGAAACTTGCAACAGAAAGAATATCTGAACGAGAATGCACACTTAGGCCAAACAAGTTGTTTAGTCATAATCTCCAGAAAAACAAAATATTTATCAATATTAAGTTACGATTTAAATAAATATATATAAAATATTTTCTATAATCTGAGAATATTTCCACCTTTAAAAAAACACCAATTATTGTAATTCTTTTGATGTCTGACAATTGTTGATATAACTGTTTAGTCGTATTAATCGACAGATGGCGTTACGCCAGTGTGTAAAATTATCTTAATTTAGAGGTAAGAAATGCCAAATTGCTTTTATTACATTAAAAAGAAATATGTCCATATAAAGAATTTTCCAGTTTGATTCAATAGGAAAATATGAACATTTTTGCATGAAATAGATTATTCCCTAACTTCTGCCAATAGAGTATTGATAACTGATTTATTATTAAACATTGATTAAACAATTCATGAAAAGATTACCAGTTACATGAAAACACACACAAACACACATACATAAAAATGGAAGGATTTAGCAATAAGTGTGAAAGCACGTTCTTTCAATTTCTTACTAGTGTATATGATATATACTTATATATTACGAGTTAGGCACAATGCCAATTTTCCATATGTTCGGAAATCAGCGTTAACCTTCATGTAGTTGAGTTACTCTCATTGAATTTATGGGCCTCGTCTACCTGGTTTTCAAATTAATGTAATCCATACACCTAGATGGGTTACTACTTCGAAATATCGAGCTTCATATCCCCGAGGCAACTAAAAATGAAAGTAAGAGTTTTGACTCGGATTTGAAATACCTTAGCTTTTAACACTATGCCATCTTCACCTTGACCATCTTGTAATTATGCGTGTTGAGAATGACTGATTAAAAAAATAATTGAAAAAAAATTACCTTGAAATATCATTTTTTTTTTCAAACTAAAAGTTACAAACTAATTATCAAACTATCTCAAATAATCATTCTACAGAGTTATCAAAACGGTAATTGGTATGCTTGGATTTTCATGAATAATGACAAAAAATAATATCCGGTTTAGCCAATAAAACCTAACGATTTTAAGATAAAAATAATGAAGGCAATCTGATGGTCTGGGCTTCAAGTCCAAGATTCGAGCTATATGCTCTTGCTTTTAACCTTCAGAGCGTGAAAAGATAAATGAATAATTACGTGGCGTTTTTATTATATTGTATAGATTTTTCTTTGACAAATAATATTTGCTTCATAACATCGGAAAATAAAATTTTCAATATTAACCTTTAGAAGGCTTATGGCAGTGCGACAAATAATTTAATTATTTGTTGCACTGTTATAAGCCTTTTATTTGGGGAATGGGACGATTCGGCGCGGCCATTTCGACGCAGCCGTTTCGGCGCTGACTATCCAAGTTTGCATTTTTATGGATATTTCATTATGAAATTTACTTAAGAAAAACAATATGAAAATGTAATATGCGATTGTTTTATCTAATTTTGTGATGTTGTAATTGGATAATTTGGTTAATCCTATTCTAATAAATTATTTTAATTATGAAATTTTTTGAAAACTCTTCTTGGTTAATCATGAAGGTTTTTTTAGGACTACAAACTTTAAATTTTAAAAATAAGGGTTAAAAGATTTAATTGACTTTTTCATGATTAAAAACTTCAAATTTTAAAAGTTAGAAATAAAAGAAACGTGCTCTCGGTGTGCAATGCGCGCTCCATTGATTGCAGTGCTGCTGTTTTTTCTTATTTGTTTTGAAATTTTTAATGTTTAAATCACTTTATTGTTTTTTTAATGGTTTTATTTCAAAAATATTTTCTAGTTAATTATTTCCTAATTTTTGTTAACCGTTGAAAATTTTCAAAATATAATTTATTAGTTTCTTAATGGATGAGGTGTTGCTGTTTACCGTTGTTTTGTTAATTTCGAAATAAATAACTTTCCGGTTTAGGTTTAAAAAGAAGTTGACAAAATTCTTTTAAAACTAAAAAAAAATTTAATACTTTTTGCATTTATTCTTTTTGATAATTCATAAACATTTTTTATGTATAAAAAAGAATTTAAAATATATATACTTAGAAAATAAAATATTAAAAAAAATAATAATTAAAATATTTTTTTAGAGAATATATTTAACGAGTCCTTACTTGTTTTAAATAATTAATTCAGTAATCTAAGATATTTTTCTTTGAATAAAAATGAAGTGAAAATTTACATTTAAATACAGAATGTTTCATAATGCTTAGTTTGAGTTTTAAAAATCATAACATTATGAAAAATGCCGTTTTTAAATCTAAATTTTTTATCCAAACATTTTCACTTCATTTTTACTCAAAGAAAAACATCTTAGTTTACTGAATTAATTTTAAAAATGTAAATAAAACTTTTACTAGAAGCCGGCGCCTAAACGGCCGCGCCGAATCTTACCAAACACATTTTATCTTTGTATCTTTTATATCGTGTTCCAAACAAATGATTAAACTCATACATATAAAAATTTGTATTCTTATGCCTTTATGTCTATAATTATCATATATATATAAGAATAACGTGTTATTCTAAAATAGGACTGGGATATTATCATATGCACTTGCACTTCACTGCGAACATCACCCGTAACAGGATATTTATCCTGAGTAGAGGAGTACATAGTTTACATTAACGAACCGCAGAAATATAAGTTTAAAAACTTACAAGAAATCTTCTTAAGGATTAATAAACACAGACAATAAATATTGAATCGACTTGTCAATAAATTGATTTTTTAACCAATTAAAGTCTTTGGGGGTCATTATCTAGTCAAAGACAAAAGTCCCTTGTGTCTTTGGTTGCGTTCTTTTTCTTTAAAAAATATTTTATTCTTAATCCTAAAAAGAAATTAATATTTTATTATGGGTTTATCTTTCAATCGTTCCGATATTCTCTGGAATATTCGCATAGCCCCTGACAGATTCGTTTATATGTTTTCCTTTTCATCTAAGATATTATTTTCGAAATCTGTTATACGTGGCTGTGTTAAATCACAGTCCAAACCACTGCAATGTTCAGGGTGTAACGTAGTCATTTGGCCGGAGCTAACCATTACACAAAATGAAAAATCATTATCTATTTGCAATTCTTGCTGGCTTAATTGACTGACTTGTGATGTAATGCTGCTAGTCTTAGGTGTTGCTCGCCTTAATGCATTTGTCCGATCCAAAGTAACACTACTACCCCGGCTCAAACGGCTTTCCTGACTCATTTGACTATTCCGGTTTCGTGGTAACTTGAAAGCTTCTTTCCGGTGGAGACGGTACGAACCATATTCCTGAAACGACAAAAAAGAAAAATAAGTCTACGCCAAAGTAGATGGCTTGCGATATCAATGACGGCAATGGAACATTCGTCGAGGAAGAAAATCTGGTATATTGGATTGTTTTATTTTACGGCATATTAAAATTTGTGGTCAGTCATTTTCAATAAACATCTTACTTTCGTCAACACGTTATTTGGAGAACACTTAGTTGTTGGAAATTAAGAGATTTAAACTTTTCTTATGAATATAAACTCGATTACGAAGAGCAGTAAATTAATACAGAATTTTTAACTTAATCCTTAATTTAAGCCACAGTGGTAGCCTGCTCTGAAAATGTGGGGATGCTAAACCTTGTTATGTTAATCAGTAATTGAAGATGGTTTTAAACATTGCTCACTCAACGCTTTTAACCAGTAGGCCACGTATTCTTGAGAACAATCATGTGTGAAATTTTGAACTTATAAAGCTATTATTACTCAAGTCTATTTTACTCATACTCAATTGCGATCATCAATAGTTTATTAACTATTATTTAATTTTGAACACTGACCCATCTTTCTTGATTATTGGTTCCCATATAGTATCTGCAACTATGCCTGGCCTACCTACGAGGTTATTTATTAATCTTTGCCTATACCTTGGCCAAGATTACTGAAATTCCAAAGCCCAACACCCGTGCTCGGTCATGGTTAATAATAACAAGGATAAAGATAGCAGTTATTTAAATACAAACGCAAATTATCCAGCCCCATTCAAAAGATCCGAAAAACCGAATCGGTTTCTAATTAAAAAAATTTGAACTGAAAGTGAATGCAATTCGAAATTCGAAATCACTTTAGTTTCAAGACTAAAAAAACGCTGTACAAGTTATTAACGGTCTTTATGAGTTTATACGCAATAAACATTTAAAAATAGTGTTACACATTTAGATGAGCCCATATAAATTGTATGATATTATTTTCTTTAAAAAATATGTTTTCAGTCATATAAAATCGTGAAAAACTATAAAAATATAATTTCTAAAATCTGTGGTACAATAATCAATCAAATATGACTTTTACTCATATTTTATTTGAAGAGTAAAGGGGAGAAAAAAAGAAAAAAGAAGTAATGAAAAACTAAAAACATAAAGAAAATAAAGAGCAAAAACTTTAGGGGAATGAATGAAGAAAATGAAGACAAAAAAAGAAGGAAAAATGGAAGGAGAAAAAATTGTCCAAAGAAAAATAGTAAATAAAGAAAAAAACAAAGTGCCTATTCTGCTTTCATTGGGCATTGAACTCTTACATTATGGTTCGATAGTCTTAGCATTTAAGCAGTTAGCCAGTCTAATTACTCAGTTTTGTTTTTTTTGCTTTACGATTTCATATGATTTCCCAGAGTTTTGTTATAAAGAATATGAAATCAATGGAACAATCGATCGAGGAGTCAATCGATCCTGGAGTCATTCATTAACCTAGTCTTGAGAATAATTCATAAAAAGTCTATTTATATCAACCTACAAAACATCCCTGTACACATTTAACGACACATAACTGAATAAATATAATAAATGGAAAGACAAAAACTTTTAACTGGTAGAATGTCGGTCATTAGCATGTATGTAAAAATTTGAATGTTCAACTAAACTTTGGCAAAATGAGGAGTAAAGGTCTAGTTCACACAGCTGTTTTTGCATTATGGGCCCCTCGAAAACATTTTTTATGAAGATAAACAGAAAATATCAAATGTTAATACCGTATTATTGATTGAGTGTTATCAGTTTACTGGTTTCATCTGTATTAACATTTTTTTTAACCAATTTAAATGTTGAAATGTTTTTACAAAAAATATTTTAGAATTGTTAAAACGCTATTCACGAAGAAAAGATTTATAGAAATTAAAAATTGAAACAATTTGGAAAAAATCTTGTTTTTAAATATTTTTCATTCAGACAAAAATATTTAGAAAAATTCCGTTTTTTGGGAAAAAATATTCTTTTTTGTAAACAAATCGTAGAAAATCTGTTTTTGAAACATTCTTCTTTGAGAAACAATTTATTGCATAACAGATGGCGTGCAGTTTAAACTTGTTTTGTTGCTTTAATATTTCCAACGCACAACTGGCTGAGGACAACTAGAAATTATTATTAGGAGTTTTACTTGAACAAAAAATATTTTCGAAAACCAAAAATCTGTTTTTAAGCTTGGCTACATCATTACACACAAACATACGCATTAAGTACTATTTTGTAGCATTTCACTTTTAAAAAATAACTTTTAAAAGATAGGGGACATTACTTTTGGAAAGACTCTTGTGAATTCGTTATCTGAAGTAATTTTATTCTTTTTACTTTCCTTCTTTATATATATTAGGTTCATTTAGTTTAAAGATAACATTTTTAATTTTCTATTTTCATTTTTAACTTCTTTCTTTTTTAATCTCTTCTTTCTCTCGAAAGGATTAATGTCTTCTGAATCCGACTTACAATTTCGAATATGATTAATTTTTACATATTTTTACTTTCTTATTTTGATATGACAATTATAATAAACAATATGAGTGAAGTGTATTTTAATAAATATGTGGAGGCGTGGAATTAAATCAATGTATATTTGAATAATTTCATGTCATGACTGAACACAAAGCATTTAAAATAAATTAAAATGTTGTCTCACAGGAGAAGGACAGAGAAGCTGAATTTATAGAGTAATAAAAAATAATGTAATTTTAAAAATTTTAATAACGCTTATAATTTGCATACGGTTTAATATAGACGCCTTTTTTGGAAACTTTACCTTATTTTTCATGTAAACTGTTTTGCTGTGAATAATATTCAATAAAACAATGCCCTATCCATGAATTAATTCCATATAAAAAGTATATAAAAACAAACAATATTTTCTAAATAGAGAAAATTTCAACAAACTTTAAACAGCGAAAACTATATTTAAATGTCTCGATTCTTCATTAAAAGCTACTCAAAGAGTTATTGTAATATAATATATATAATAACTAATCCACTAGAAACATGTTCCAGACTAGCCAAATCTAAAAGGTTTGACTATGAATATCTAATCCCATTTACAACTTCTGATGAAGGTAAACCAAATGTTACGACTGAAATTCCGTGAAGTAATGCAAAATCTTCCACTTAACTAAATTGTTTGACATGCCATTAAGCTTTCTTATTACTATCATTATGAGTCCATAAACCTATTCGTGAGCTTCAAGTTTTCAAATCTTTTGATGCATATAAACGCATACGTATCTTACATAGTTATGGGAGGAATCCTTAATCTTAAGAATCGTATTATTGAGTGGAATCGGAATCGCATTGTTAAATAATTACCTTAGAGTTAGGATTCTTTTATTACGTTTCTCGTAAATTCGTCTGATGTTGGAAAAAAGAAAACTTTTTACCTGTTTTAAACCGGTAAGCAAAAAAAATATAAATATAAATCCCACTTCCACTTAATATGTGAAACAGACAAAGTATATTTGGAATGATGCGGGGTGCTAACTGACTTTGATCCTATAAACAGTTTCTTAACTATTTTTAATAAATTTAGATAATCAATTTTTTTCTTTTGTATTTTTGTATGTCTGCATTCATACAAAAATGCAAAAGAAAAAAAAAGTTTCTAAAATTCTTCTTTAAGTGTTAAAAGGAAAATAGTTAGAAATATTTATGAAGAGTAAAATTATAGGAAATCAGGTCATGTTTTAAATTATTTAGAAAAACTCAACAAACAGTTTTTAAAGCATTATATTAAAAAAAAAGAAAAGAAAAAAAATGGTTTTCATTTCAAAACAATTTCGTGATTCCCGTGCCCGTAAACGCTGAAAATTTGGCTCGTTGCACATACAGGTAGAAGCTAAGTAAGCAAGGAATTGGAATCGGAATCGTACTTGGTATCAGAATCGTTAATCAAGATTTTCCTGGAATCGGAATCAGTATTGGAAAAATTTGGGAATCATTCCAATAGTAATTTTAAACTTACTTTTTTTCTTATGTAAACCAATATGAACAGATCACCTGATTAGCCTCTCTGTGTGACTTTAATTAAAAAAAAAACTAAGAAAAGCAGTCCATTGCGTTTTTGTTCCGAGTGTCTGTAATACTCTCAGTCAGCCCCTAAGACAATTCTGGTTTATAAAATTTAGTTTTAATACCATTTTAATTTCCCGTTAATTTTCTAAGTAATTTCATTTCACCAAAAAGGATTCGAATCGGAAACACAGAAAACATGGAATGTTGCAATAGAAAAGAAAAAATTGAGTTGCTATTTCATTAACTAAAACTTTTATTAGATATTATATTCTTTCGGTGAGTATTAAATTATAAACCTTAGAACAATAGCGCCTTTATTCTTTAAAGCAATCACGTGCCGTGCCTGGCCGCCATTTTTGCCTGTCTGCACGTTTGGCGTCATGATTATAGATATTATTCTGCACGAGACTACGATTTTAACACCGTCGAGGTTATTTGTTTTGACACGCCTGTTTAAGTGTATGGACCAAAATAGATGAACAGTTTTCTATTTTTGAATATGCATATCTGTACTTAAAAGGTACACGGGTTTAATCATTATATTTGACGCAAACGGCAGAAAAAGGAAAATTCTACTAAAATATTAAAAATATATATTTATTGCAAAAAAGTTGATAATATAACATGACTTGTACAGTCTTTCTAGACTTTTTACACAATATTTTAGAGAATTAACTACACACGCTTTATCAGCGATATCAAGAAATAAATATAGCAAATAATGCAACTGTACGCATATTCCCCCCACACACACACACACACATA
>JAUZSX010292447.1:0-14034 GCA_034780655.1 Idiosepius hallami
CAGCTTTTTACAGTCGTTATTTCTAAAATTATTAGGTTTTAAAATTTTGTCCCTTAGTTTTGAATGCTACCGTATATGTATTTAAGGTCAATATTGCACCTAGCAGCATTGTGGATCATCTGTAGAATATTTCTTGGGGAACTTTGATTCACAACATACTGAAGGCTTTTATCAAAGATTTTATTTATTTTTATATATAAACCGAGATGGTAAGCGACGGTGGGGCATTGATAAAAGCTTGGGCTCTGGAATCATATTACGCAAGTTCAAATCCCAGTCAAAACCATTACTTCCACTTTAGCAGCCTTGAGTAGAGGGGGCTCGTTAATTTAAGAGAGCAGCTCATCTAGGTGAAGGGTGACATTGAATGCAAAAAGCCCGGGTAAGAGCATGTAAAAATTGCCTTGTGCCAAACTTGGGTTGGTCCTCACTAAGTAAATATAATATATATAAACTAAGAGAGAGACTATTTGATAGATCTATATTTCAATATTCAAATATAACAATAATTTTTCAGTCCATCTTAATAATTATTTAAAATTTTGGCATAAAATGCCCCATCAGGATTGAACATGCTGTTTAACCAAAGTAACCTAACTTTACCTAATAATAATTTTAACTTTTTGTTTTATTACAATAGATCCTAAGAAACAAAACCCAAGAGGTTTCCAGGGCATTATAGCCCTTAGGAAGTTTGTGCCCCCAACCCCATAATTGCAGGCCTACATGGGCTAAAAACATGACCTTGTTGAAAAGTGTAAAGTTTGTTTAAATGAATTGTGAGGCGAAAGAAGAAAAAGTGTTAAAGTTCAGAAACCAGATGTTCATAGGGTAGAAGTAGCAAACAAAAAAGAATGAAGGGAGAAACAGAAGGTGTGTGTGATCACAGCTTCTGTAGTTTCTTGTAGTGGGTGTTGGCTTCTGTTGGAGATGCACCTCTATAGCCAGGAATAGTGAACTAAACCAGGACATCACTTCTAGGAACTAGAACCCTATCTCGAAGTCAGTCAGAGACTAAACGCAGCTAGAAAGGTTGTTATGAACTAGTCCAACAGTTGAGCAAAAATATTGCTCAATCAACCCTTTTTATGAAATGTTTATATATTTTTATTCAACTGTTACTGGGTTCTTTCCTCATCATTATTCCCTAAACTAACACCACAACACCTTCTTCCTTCTCTTAGTCTCGTGACATTGGTGTTTTCTGTTTTTCTGTCTCTGTTTACTGAATGAAAAACTTTTTTGCCTTTTCTTTGTTCGTGTGCCATTTTCCTCAGTATAAATTTGAATTTCAGAAAAATGAATGCAAATATATGCAAATATTCCTGTAGTAGTAGCAGTAGTGTACTAGCACCAACAGTAAAACCAGCAGCAATAATCCAGTTGTCAGGTCTCAAGTCTGCAATTTTGGAAAATAAGAAATATCCTCATTCTGGCTTCCTTAAATAAGATGAATTATCTCTTCTCTTTTCAGTGATTGGTTGGGTTTAATTTTCTCTCAGTATATAATGAGTCATTCCAATCCCTACAATCAAACCCAAGTGTCAGTAAACCAAAAATAATGCAACCCCTTTTATACAAAATTCTTGATCAAAATTAGTTCCAAAACTAGGTGTGATCTATATTGTGTACCCTGAGATCGCTACAAATTTGTATCTGATAATCCCTAAGTATTTTCCAGTCCACACCCAATTAAACATGTGACCTAATTCTTACCACTGAAAAAAAAAATGAAAAAGGTAAAACGATTTATTATAAAACTCTAATGAACAATTTCCTCGCAATTTTGAATTTGTTTTTTTTTTTTATCTTCTAATGCAACAACTTTTTAGTCAAATGAGTTTTGATTTAGTTAATAAATTGAGTCATTTTCTCATTGAATATTTCTTAAATGCTCTTACATGTTAGAGAGGATAAAAAGTCAACATAGTCATTTGGATAGTTGGTATAATAATGTTTACCATTGTTTTTTCACAATGTAGCCACCCATCCTGGCATATATAATAGATTTTGTATTTAAACTGAAGTTAATTTTGTTATTCATATGTTAATATAATGATGTTTTATTTTGACACAGAAACTAAAACTTCATAGTTGAAAGAAGAATTCTAATTAATTTAAATTCAAAGACAATTCTCATTAAACAAGGGTCATTTTTAATAAGTTGAAGACTAGACTGGTACCCTTTAATGAATAACCTTTTGTGCTCCAGATTTTTTTTATTTTTGTACATAGTCACCACTTTTCTAAATGCACTTTAGCAAGTGATGGATAAGTTAGTTTTAGTGTCCGGAGTGTACATTGTCATTTACATCTCTATTGCCATTTTGAAATCAAGGCAGCTATCTCCTAAATGAGCTGACATAAATGGCATCAGCTTCAGAAGCGTTCAAAAGGTGCCAATGAGTTTTAATTGGTTCAGTTTTTTCTGCACAAAGAAATTATTTGCTACATCTCTGCTTCTGACACATATCCATTTCAGAGCTTGCTTTCTGGTCTCACACTGTCAATGTCTACAACAGAGAGATGAAACTTTTAAATCATGAAAGCATAAGTATAGTCATCATAACAATGCAATTTGCAATACTCTCAAATCCATTTAAGTGGTATAAAAATAAGGAGGCGTTACTTTGCAAATGATCCTCGTATTAATGACATAAGATATTCATTTCTTGAAACAGTTTTATTTAATTTTCAGTGTAGATGTTTGGAAAAAGGTAATGATTTAAATTCCATGTCTTTGGGAATAAGGAATGGATGAATTATGTTTAAAGGAGTTGTCATTGAAATGCTTGTCGAAAGAAAGGAAATGACATAATTGACCTTTCATAGAGCACTTATTTTTCCACATATGAATGTTAAATTTTGAGAATTGTGGAGAGAGAGAGAGAGAGAGCATGCTAACTAGCCTTTCTGTTTTCTTTGTTGCCATTAACTCTTGTGCTCTCTATTGCTAGATTGTGAGATTGTGTGTGAGAGAGAGAGAGAGAGAGATCAAATTATAACCTGTCAAAAGCTCAGGGATATAGTGGCCATCTAAAAATGACCTTGTGCCTAATTTGGTTTTGTGCCTGACCAAATATATTATCTTGAATCTTATTCTGTTACAATATTTTTATTAATATGTACCTCTTGAGGATTCTGAAAAAAAAATTTTTCAAATGAATTTAACAGATAAAGATGAAGATTATAGTTTGCATAATAAATATACAAATTATTATTAAGCCTTATTATAAGGATTCAAAAAAATATTTCGATTTGAGTTTAATGAATATAAAGATGAGTACTACAGTCCACATAATAAATATACAAATTGTTAATGTGTAATAAGAATTTGAATTAGTTGAGTGATTTCACATTAGACAATAATTGACCTACCAAATACAATATGCATTAAAACAAATAATAATCAAACAAAACTTGTGTTAGCAAAACTAAAGATCTCTGTAATAACCTTTCAAAACTTATATAAAAACAAGAACAGTAATTTGCTGGAAGGATGTAGAGTAGAGGCTATTAGTTTATGAAACTTGAAAATAAGTGTTTGTAAAGATATTGGTAAGCTCTATATGAAAATGGTAAGGGTTATAAAAATAAAAACTCTTTATGATAAGCATAAAGAAAAGAAAATGAAAACTTTCATTTGAAAGTAGCTTAAAAGGTGGACTCTGTATGGTTTTAAGATAATCCTATTTCTTATCACTCAATAGCGTTTTGTGTCTGAATATTTTTGGAAAGGAACACACACACACATACACTACAGTGCACACATTCATACATATGTGTACATACGTGTATACAGATTCACTACTTATAAAATTTACATGACTACACACTTACAAACACACATGGATGTACATACACACACTTGCATATATTGTCACCTATATGCATACATAAATAGACATGTATGCAGTTGTATGCATGTATGCATATACACTTCTATACTTGTTTACACTGTTGCACCTACACATGCACATGCTAGCTTACACTGATGTTTACTTGCATGCACACACACACACACACAAATACACACTGAGTTTGTTTTAATACATTTTTATTATATGCATACACACTTCTATACTTGTTCACATTATTGCAACTACATAAGCATATGCTAGCTCACACACTGATGTTCACTTGCATGCACACACACACACACATACACACACACAGAGTTTAAGTTTTAATACATTTTTATTAAACATTTTCTCTCCCTCGGTTTTAGTTTGCTGAAGATGTTTTTTTTTTATTCTCAATGGAAAATCCATGATCCGTGCATGAAATGTTTGCACTAATTTCTTTATTAATCAAAGGAATCGGGGGTGGAAAAAGCATGAATATAAAAGTCATAGAGATCAGGACAATAGTCTGAAAATCCGATTCATAAATTATCAAGCCCCATCCCAAGGTTTTCCATATAAAAACAATAACATTATTGAAGATGAGGACAATCGTCTAAATATTTCATCCATAACTTACAAAGCCGCATCTTAAAGATTCCCATTATTAAATTTCCCATTTTACATTATTACATTTGTTTTTTTGAGAATATTTTATTTAAAAAGTATTCAAGAAAATGAAATAATAGACTTGATTGATTTTTATCTATTTTCTTTGAATCTTGTGCTACCAAAGAAATTGCTAAAGAATTAATTGTAAGAATAGCATTATTATTATTATTAAGGTTGTTTGTATTATTTGCTTGAATCTTTATAGATTTTGTATGAAGTACACTAGGAGATTCATAGACAACAATAATGTCATACTTTTATCAGTTCCACTTCCTTGGTTATCAATGTTTCCTCAAGTAAAATAACCTGTGAATTTCTCAGATCCATGACAATCAACTCCTACCCATCCCATACTCAGAACAAGAACATGCAAGAGTTAGTGGGTATTTAAGCAGATGTCTTATCTAATGAAGCTGAACATTTTCTCCGGTAATCCAAATTTTACCTGAGGGAAACTAATATGTTCATATTTAATTAGGTAACTGTAAATATATATATATTTTTAATATTCTTATAAGAATATTAAAAATATATATATATCACATTTTTATCATTCAGATTATTTTTCGACAACAGGATATATCATTCATACATACAAAGATACATACATCAAAGGGGGTAGCAAAAAGAAAGGAGTGGTAAAAGCTTTGATACAAGAATTGTGTTATACAAGTTCAAATCCAAGTCAAAACAATCTCATACACTTTTAGCTGCCCCGGGGAGTTGAGGCTCATTAACCTAGGGCAGTAAATCAGTTGGATGTAATGATGATACTGATTCTAAAATCTTAAGTAGAAAACATCTCAGCTCAACAGCTCTGATGAACACAGACGATAAACTGAGAATCACCAAAAACCTTTATTCTGTGCCACACTGATCGAAGACACATGCTCTATCACTGATATTGAACACTTCAAATATACACATAGGCATATTTTCTTCATATATTTTATTTACTTGGTACGCACCAACCCAAGTTTGGCACAAGGCCATTTTTACGTGCTCTTACCCGGGCTTTTTACATTCGGTGTTACCCTTCACCTAGATGAGCCGCTCTCCCGAGTTAACGAGCCCAATCTGCCCGAGGCTGCTAAAGTGAAGTAATTGTTTTGACTGGTATTTGAACTCGCGTAATACGATTCCAGAGTCCAAGCTTTTACCAATGCTCCACCGCCGCTGCCCAAATATTTTCTTCATATATATTCACACTGACATGCATAAAGACATTACATTTCAAAATTCTGAAGCCACAGCTGTTAATTTTTTTTAATCCACACGAGGTGCAGCTGTTTTTTCCAATCAGTCATATTTAAAGGTAGCTGCAATTTTTTGAGAACTTGATCATGAAAAATCATCAAACTCGTGATTTGCTGCAAGAATCAAGAATAGTTTGGGGAAAAGTTGAATTGAAGTTTTACACCAAAACTCAGAGACATTTTTACTTTAAATCGATGTAACACAAAAAAAAAAAAACATTGAAACATGAATCAGTATAAATATATGCACATCTACAAGTTCTTATGAATATATATATATATATAAAGCTCCCTCTGCCCTATCAAGGGATAGGTCGAGCACTCTCTTGTAGGTTTACATTGTGGTTTGAATTACAATTTAATAGGTGAGCTGGTGGCCAATCGGATACAGTACTCGACTGTCACTGTGTCGGTAGGGTTTCGATCCCGACTAAAGGCGATCCTGGGGTTTGCGTAGCTGTGCTGACGAGAAGTGAAATCCGAAACAAGCTTGTCTACAGATTGCAAAAATATATTTTATTATATATATATATTATTTGTATATATATATTAATTTTTTTTTCTGTAATCGAAAAAAAAGTAATCGGAAAAAATGGCAAACCTCGATAAACTTCCTCTTTAGGGGGCGGAGGGAGGGGTGGCACGCGCGAATAAAGGAAAATTAAAACTTAATCTAATTTCAAATTTAGAATTTTATTTTAGTTACTGTTGGAAATTCTGTGTAAACCTTTTCAATGTGGTTCCATGAACAATTTGTTTCAGAGTTTGTCATTGATTGAATTATTAAGGACCGGATGTTAAAATCACGTGACAGATTTCCCGCACTTTTTAAAAAGAATCTTTCTCTTTTCCAGCAGCTTGCAAGCGGTGAAGACACATAATTTTAGTGTCTGAATATGACACGCTCTGGGGTACTTTTTTTCCCAGAAACCGTTATTTCAACGGTTAATCCTTTTATTGTTTCTCCCCTCATGGCCGAAACTAATTACGTTGATGCCTTTATGAAGATCACCAACTATTATTAATTATCTCCATTATAATTATGGAACTTTTCCACCGTAATTTAAACGGTAATTATTTTCCATGGAGGACGAGACTATATTCGTTAAATGGCTTTATGAAGTCCATTCTGTATTGACTCTTTTCATTCTTTCTTCAACTGGAACTTTTCTACCTTTAACCCTAAAAAGGTAAATTTATATTAAAGTGTGTGTTCTCTCACAAACACTAAGAACTATATTCACAACCGACTCTTTACGGTGAACTTTCTAAAAGACCAGTCTATAACCCTTCGGACGGTCTGATTCCTCAAATGGAGTCTTTTTATACCCGGACTGCTTACGAAAAGCAGGTCCCCTTGTTACAAGACTTCGACAAGTCGCGAAACACTGCACTAAAAGTTTTCGTAACATCTACCTATAGGAAAACCCGCTGAATCCATCTTAAGGTAAGGTTTACCTACTTTTTTCCTTCGCGCTGTCAAGTTCTTATTTGTGGGAAAGTAATTTCTGACATTACAAATTATTTCAAAAATTAGAAAATATAAATAAAAAAATGACTTTTTCTGCAATCGAAAAAAATAGCAATCTACACCTTAAAAACCTTTTCCGCTTATGGATTAATTCCTCTTGGTGAAACGAAATTCAATGTTTACATTCCATTTTTTAAGCACCCAAAGTGCCAAAAGGGATACGCAATAACCTTTTTTTTTAATTGATAGTTTGTTGTATTACATACTTTTTCTTCTTTCATCTGTTAATAAAAAATTATTTTGTTTAGATATTTTTTGTATTTTCATTAAAACATTATCGGTTAACAGTAACAGTTACTTCCGTTTTCCGTTTGTGGCATGAACTTAAGAATTTCCATTTTATTTTTTAAACAACCCTCAAAAACGCTTCTGCATTAATAACAAAAAAAATATTATGAGAAAGAAAATTCAGATTGTCAAATTTCAATATTTTTCGATAAATAAAATTAATCAGTAAAATTAGAAAAAAAAAATCATGATTGCTCGCTCGAAACCGGATCGCCTTCACAAAAAGAATCAGTGAGTGAGTGAAAAAGGAGTGACGAGGAGGAGGCACTGGAGTGGAAAATAAAGCCGAAAAAAAGTTGTATTGAAGGGGGAAAAAACAAAAACACACTAATCATAACCCTAAATCTAGTCAATCAAATTGCTGTCTTACAACCTGTGCAAAGTCCCCGAGTAAAAAAATATTTCTCCATTTGCTTGTTCTGCAAAAGCCCTTGGTTTTGTTAAATTTATCATTTTTCGACACGATGCAATTTTTTCAAGGAACAACATTTGACGTTATTACCGGCAAAAACGGGCCCAATAGTAAAAAAATACCAAGAAAACTAACTAAACCAATTTTGAATTTGAGGGATGTAAACAAAAACAAAATTTCACGCATGCGTTGTGCCATCCTAAGGGATCAGTCAGTCCTTAAACCAGGATGAGATTATTCGCTACTGGGACTACGTACGAATCCTCACATTCCCTCCAGCTATGGGTTAAATAGTGAGTCTACTTGCACATTTTGTGATATGCAAATAACTACGTGAGGACAAAAAGAATAATTATTAAAAAAATGATTGTTCCCGGCTTTAAATGACCTTAAAAGGTGGATATGGCGTAAAACCAACCAATAATCAAGCAAGCAAGCAAAATTAGATGATGCGGGTCCGGAATCAACCGAAGACTACCGAATGTAAAGAACGACATTATTTACTGGCTGCTGGCTTGATATTTCATTGCAACAACACGAATAGACATTAATCGAGATAAGAGAGAGAGAGAGAGAAAGAGAGAGAGAGAGAGAGAGAGAGAGAGAGAGAGTCTATAGAGTCCATCATGCATGCACACTATTTTATTCTTTTAAATTGAAATTATATCATAAAGTACACTTTGTTCAAGTTTAGTCAAGTAGTCTAAACGTAAACAGTTTGTGTGGTGGCTGTCTGTCGACGACGTCCATTTCTGCCCAGATGTTCTTAATAGATAAACCCATGAAGACCACAAAAACGATGGAGAGTAAGAAAAATAATGTTGTTGCACATCTTGTGTTGTTTTTCCTATTAGGGGTTATTTTTTCAGAGTCAGCGGTTTATGGCCAGTCAACGTATTATGTGTCCCATAGTCTTGGAAAATATACTATTCACCAAGGGAAACCCACCCAAAATTGGATCACACAAGGAATATTCCAAGATTCAACTAATTCAACTGGGTGAGTTGGAGTTTTTTTAATTTTTTGTTGATTTCAGATGATTTCGGAAATTCATTGAACGTAAAAATAAATTTAAACCAAATAAAATTTAAAAAAAAAGATAAATCCTTTGAAATATTTCCTTTAGGTTATCCCTAAATAAATAAATAATAAAAAACAAAAAACAAAACTAGACTGGTTGATTTTAATTTATTTTTGTTCTTTCGTTGTTTGTTATGTAAATAAATAAAAATTTGAAACGAAATTAACGTCAAAACAAATCGTCTGCTTCTTCTTTTTTGTTTTCAAAAATTCAAGAGTTCAGGTGAACAACGGTGATATACTTTATAGTTAATTTATTGTTTGATAACTTTCTTTTAATTGTCAAATTTCATAAAATTAGCTCTAAAACCACTGGAATCTGTCATTTTTTTGTGCGCTTGTATTTCTCAGTTTGTTTTGTTAATATTACTATCAGTGCTTTAACACCATTATATGTTAAAAATACTTAAGTTTTAATTTTTTTGTCCCTAGAACTATTGCAGCCAATTTGATTGCTTCTAGTAACTGCCTGATCTCTTGAGGATGATAAGCAACATTACTCTGAAAGAACAAATTGTTTATTAACTTCCATCTAAATAATTTCTATATGCATGTTATATTTAACTTGATTAGTAAATTATGTTCTCATAAATGTGAAGGAGAAAATGATTGCTATTTTATTGTAAAAGTTAAAAAGTTTTTCTCTTTCAACAAAAGTTCATTAACAGATTTATAAATAAATCTGTTAATGAACTTTTGTTAAATTGACCTTTGATGCTAAAGATAAACTAGAACAATAAAAGTTTTTGATTAAATTAGATACTGGTATTTTTTTAAAAGATTTATCTCCAAGTTTCAAAATCCAAAAAGAATATTAAAAAGAAACTTCTTGATCTTGGTTCCTCTTAAAATCTTTTGGAAAATCCATTTCAAGGGATTTAAAAATAGAATTAATCTTTAATCATGAGAAAGTTTTTTAAACTAATCTTTGGATTATTTGAAAATAATTGATGTTATGATAATGACATTTATTTATCAAATATGAGACCATTTATTTAGGGGTTCAGATATGAGACTGTATGGTGACTTTGTTTGCAGGCGTAAACTGGTTTAAACTAGTTTAACCACTGCCTTTACCTTAAGTTGCCTTGAACAGAGGGAGCTTGTTAACTCAGGAGAATGACTAATTTAGGTAAAGGGCAACAATGATTACAAAAGCTCATTAAATGGGCATGTAAAAATAGCCATGGGCCTAACTTGGGTTTGTGCTCGACCAAGTTAATATAATATTACAGGTTTAAATACTAATCATTAGCATATATTGGAATAATAATAATGTAAGCATTATCAGATCACAATCCAGAGTCCAATTGCTTTTTATAAACACAAAGTTAGAAACATAAATAAATATTAAATTGAAATAAAATTTGATAACATTTTCACTGTGATTAAAATTGGACTCTGATAATGTTTATATTATTAATCTAGTAGTAATTGTTTTATGAAACCTGAAAAATATACTTGTTGTTGTTCTTGCAATCTACACACACGCACACACATTTGCACACAAGTATATGCACATATACTAACACACAGACGAGACATGAAGACAACACTGGATGATCAATGAAGCCAAGTAAAGGGAAGCTGGTAGCCCCAAGCCGGACCAGGCTGCAGGGGGTGAATAGAGCTCAGGGCTAACCTAAAATATATTTCACCAGAAAGGAGAAAGAGTAAGCAAATACTAGGAGCCCTTGTGGAGAGCTGGAACCCCGGGGAATGGTCTGGGTGCATGGCTGAAGGAACAAGGAGCTGACCAACGTAATTTCCCTGTAACAATAGGTTATGGGCAGAGAAGAGAAGAAGAACCTCATTCCATGTAATCTAATAAGTAGCCCCTAACATTACAATATACTTAAATATCTAAAGAAATATGAGGGGTGTACTCACTTTTGTGATACACTGTACATTTAAATGTATCCTGAAGACAAAGAAAAAATTACATTGTATCTAAAAAATAAATTTAAAGAAAAGTTTTATTCATAAGTTTACTTGAAGCTTCATAAAAAACATTGTCTTTTTAAATTTTCCCTTTAGAAATATCTTCCTTGTGATGATCAGGATCACTTCATTTTTTTTTTCAAACTTGTTACACTCACTCACAGAATTTGTATGTTCTTAGAATTAATAGATATTGCATGGCATTTATTCTGACATTTTTTGTTCAAAGAGATTTGGATTAAAAAATGACAACAAAAAACAAAACCTGTGAAAATCAGAAAACCACATTTAAATGGCTTATTTGAAAATGTATGCATTTTTTTTTAAATGCTAAAACTTTTGATCAATTGATATTCCACTTACTGTTTTGTGCTTTATTTACATGTTATTCATTATTCTCTTTTTATATTTTTGTGTTCCAGGTGGTCATACCTGTGGATTCATTCAAATCCCACAGCTAATGACAGCATGCAAGCCTATGCAGCTGGTCTACTTGAAGCCCATTTAACACATGATATAATATCTTTAAGTGGTTTGAATACTTGGTCAAACTTTTGCCAAAAAACTAAGAGTGACAAATGCAAAGAGTTAACTGCTTTCTTAAAGACCAATCTAAATTGGATGATGTCACAATCCATTAAAATGTCAGACAAGGATCCTTTCTGGCACATGGTAAGTAAATGCTACCAAGTAATCAAGAGCATACTTAGAAATCCTGATTATATAGAAGCAGGGTAGTTAAACAGACTGAATTATAAGTGTAAAACATTTTTTTTACTCACTTGTAGATTGGAGAACTTCTAAGTTGATAAAATACTACTAAGGATGAAGTTTTAAGAAGAATGTTTTAGCTGACAAATATTACTTAACTACAGGTATTCCATTAACCGAAACCTATAAAAGCACAAACTTCTGTCTATACTTGTATATGCTTCTCTCATATTTTTGCTATGGAATTATTTATGGCTATGAAGCCTTGTAAGAATTATAGACAGGAAAAATGGTTACATCTGAGAGTTAGCTCGTATGCTCAGTCATAGTAATCTCATAAAAAGACCTAGTATAGAGTTGAATATGATGTGAGAATCTATGATTATATATATTAAAATTGAATAACATATAATAATAAGGTGTGGTAGTGTTATTCAATAAAATAAAAGGAAATGAAAGAGCATTCTCATGAATAACATAGTTTTGGAATTCTTGCCAGATCAAAGCTAAATATTGATCCACTATTCAAGAGCCTTTTATATGTACTTTTTGGGGGAGATTTCTTACATGTATTATTTGTTTTCAAATATTTGTTTATTAGAAGATAATTTGTTAATTCTAGTATTTATTGAATTTGGAGTATGTTTAAATATTTGGTTATGGTGGTTAGACTTCATATTTGGGTATATTGGATTGATTCTCTTTGTGGAATACTTAATAGATATTTTTATAAGAGTCAAAAGTAAGAAAATATTTTATTATTACAAGTCATACTTATGTTGAAATCTAGAAAGTTGAAAACCATAATGATTATTTTCTGGAGGCTAGATGTTAATGTGGCATCAATTTGACGTACAAAACTAAATCTCTCTGTTTCCTCACTTGTTTTTCTTCATTTTGGTGTTTAACATGTATAATCCATTTTAGAGTTCATATTATTGAACAATAAAAGTATGAAGCACCACAAGAGTAGATTGGGTCTTTTTAAATGATTCCATATGCTATGAGGCTTAAATTCCTTTTTTACTGCTGTATCATATTAGTCAATATCTCATTTGTTATTAGCATATATATCAGTGTTTTTCATATAGATATACTAATTTCTTTCTATCATCCTCTATCCAAGTGTTCAACCTTATCTTCTAAAAGAATCATCATAACATGGTATTCCCAATCAAAAAAGAAGCTGAGAAAATTGACCAGTGAAAATTCTTTCTTTGACCCTTTCACAATTTGCTTGACTTGGTAATAAACATTCAATGAGATGACTTTTAACCAACATCATTGAAATTGTATTGAATGACAGTGCTTGAGAACTTTTTGACCATAAAATATAGGCAATAAGGTTTTTTTTTCAAGAATTATAATTAATATTAGAAGTATTGCCTGGCTTTGCCACTAAGATAATTAGGAAAGTCTATTATCAAGGAAGACACTCATTGCTTTTTTTTATACTAAATTTATTTATAATCTTTTTTCATGATAAATTCATTTTTAATGGTTTTTATACTAAATTTATTTCTGAAGCTTCAGATCACAGTTAAGCAACATTGAGCCTGGTCAGTAGGTAGATGAGTGACCATCAGAGCTGGGATTCGGTAGAAAAAATCTACCGCCGGTATCAGTAGTCGGTAGCGAGCCGTGTCTAATCGGTATCGGTAGATTTTCAGAAATCTACCGATGGTAGCGGTATTCGGTAGATCGGTATCAGTAGATTAAAAAAGCTCTCTATATAATAAAATATGCTTTTAAAGGCCCATAACACACTTTTAAAGTTATTTCTCTGTTAGGTTAATATAAGAAGTAAATTAGTGTCTTTTAATACCAGTTTTAAGTTCAAAAATACATAACTTATTTATTAAATGAATTTCTCCCTAAAAAAAAATAAACATCAAACTTAAAAAACGTAATATTTAATCAAACTAGACAATGCAATATTATTTATTATTTTCTAAACATTTCATTAAACTATACAAAATAAATTTCTTCCCAACACAAAAAAATTACATTCAAAGTTGTTTGCAGTCAGGGAGGATCTCTTGGGGCGCCGGAGTATGTTGCCAGTGGTGAAAAGCAAGCTAAAAGTTTTAGATTTACACACACACACACACATGGGACCCCAATATTTACAGAATCACGGACGGGTTGAAACGGAATTCTGTTTTTTTAGTGAAATCATTTTCCATGATAAATTAATCATTCATGAACTAGAGAAAGAAGTATTTTTTTTCAACATAAAAAATTAAAGCTTACCCTAAGTTTAATCGTTTAAGAAAATTAGCGACATCAATTACTTCAGTT
>JAUZSX010292456.1:0-14034 GCA_034780655.1 Idiosepius hallami
TGCTTGTCTAATAATAAAATGTTAAACATCAGTAATAAAGTGTGTGTAGTTGATAAGCATAGACATTTAGTTAACGGCTATTGGAGACTGTTAGTTTCCCATTTGTCAGAAAAGAAACGATGTCAGTGATCGAAAGATTGATACAGACGCAGACAGCTACACAAACAAAAAATATTCATATAAGTTTACGTGTCTGTCTCTCTCTCTGACTTTTAGTGAGTGTACTTCCATTGTGTGCATTTGCATTTACGTGCATCTATATTGTGCAGATATGGGTTTTGACGAAAAATAAAATTTCATAGTTGGGCTTCTAAAGTTGTAAACATAACCAGTTTTCCAAGGAAATTTTTCCATTGTAATTTGTTACAATAATAAATACTCACTAGTTTACTTTTTTCTTTAATCGTTTTGTTCGTAAAGTAAAGTCCTGTGATTACATTTATTTTGCATTTTGATTATTTTCATCATTAATTTGTTTCACAGCTCAAATTTGATTCTATCTATCATTTACTACCCATGGGAAATTTGCAGATAAATCCTATAGCATCCAAAGTTTAAATTTCAATCCCATAGCTTGCAAATGTAAATCAATTTTTATACAGGTTCTTAATTATCAAATAAATGACACAAGCCGAAGCCAGGGACAATTGATAGAATTTCATTCCAATTAGAATTTTCATATGGTATCCTTTTTTGTCCAGCAACATGTAAATGATTTATTTTGATATATAAACAGCAAGTGAAAAAAAAGAAGATATTTTAAATTCATAGAATTGAAATAAAACTAAAAACAGAAAAAAAGTACCTCCTGACAGAAATCGTTAGAATTTCGCCATTTCCTAAAATAATCAATATCAGTGTAAATTAATCCGTTTTCAATTCTAAGTTCTACATATAATTTGTCATGGGAACTCAACTTTTCATATCAAGAATCTAATATTCAAGGAAATATCAACCATTAATCTCATTGAATATGTTTGCATTTAAAATGAAATTTCAGTAGTGGTGAAATGTTAATAAAATACAAAGAAAAACAATTCACAAACTAATAGAAGATGCGTTTTTTTCGTTTAACAACAAATTGTTATTGGGAATTCATTGTTTAGTGAGACTTATTTTTTATCATCTGGTATAATCTATTCTACAATGATGATACTTTTATTTGAATAATAATTATAATTTTTAGTTCGTTTTCATTGTCTCAATCATATGGGACTGTTTGATTTTCTTTATTTTTCTCGTCAAAATCAATTGTACGAAAATTCTTGCATACACTTCAAAACAATGAAAGTATTAATGATTTTAGGCTTCGAGACGGAGCATTGGTAAAAGCTTGGACTATGGAATTGTATTCTGTGATTTCAAATCCAATTCAAAAACATGCCTTTATCTGCCTCAGACAGATGAGGCTCGTTAACTCGGAAGAGTATCACATCTAGGTGAAGAGCAACACTGTTATCAAAAAGCTCGAAAAATGTCCTCCAGTTTTGTGGATTGAGAATAGGGCTAGTGAATATTTTCCGTAAAACGATGATGCTACTGAAACAGCAAAAAAATAAATAATAATTAGCCACCCAACGCAAAGATGTAACGGTTGATGATGATTAATGATTTTAAAATAATAGTTTATAAATAAGATATTACACTATGTGTGCCGATTATAGTATAAGTTATTCAAATTAGGCACTAAAAGAAATTAATCTTTTCATATTGTATTTTCATATTTACTAATATTCTATAAAATAAGTTAACAAAAAATACTCATCATACTAAAGCAAGAAAGTATGTTTTAGAGCAATCTATTTTAAAATAGAGATTTACCACTTTTATTCCAAAGAGTAAACCAAGTTGATGGTTTGATATTTTAAATACTTATTGTTCATCTATCTATATTTATCAGAACACTAACAGAAAAATCCAAGCTATTTCAATTTTCAAATCCAACCAAAATCTTAATAAAGAATCTATATAAAAATTTGTAAAACAATTTTTTTGTGATAAAGACGAATTATATCGGCTAATGGTGTTTCTATTATTACTCAAAATATATTGAATCAATTCTTGTATTTTTATTCATTTCAGAGATTAATTATTAAACAAAAAAATAGCTATTTCCCAAATTTTTAAGGGAAAATAAAAAATTTGGAATTTCCAAAATCATCATACAACAAAGTCTGTATCCCAAACAAAAAATAAAATTCTTATTGTTTTTACCCTCTGTCCATTTTTTAAAGAAAAAAAGATTTCCTACTGCTTACTTGCCAGTGAAAAATTATTTGAGGCCTAATTTATAACAAGGTAGAGCTAATGCAAATTTTTGGACATGAATCTTTCTATTTAAAAAAAAAAGGGAGAAGAAAGAAAGAAATAAAGAAGAAAAAAGGAAGGAAATAGATTCATGCATTACAAGCGTCAAGTTTTTTTTTAAATCGGAGAAGTTTAAGCCTAAAAAAAAAATGAATGAATAAAAAATTCCATTTTCCCTATTCTAGATTTTTAATTAAAAGAAATAAAGAAATAAAGAAGGACCAAAGTTTTTTTTAAGAAAGAGAAACTAACCTATGTTTACTTGATCAAAGAAAAAGAGATTAACTGACTTCCGCTTAAAATAAAAAGACGGGTCAGAGAAAAAGAAGAAAAAATAGTAAATTCTATTTATTGGCTTTGAAATTTGAAATTGCAAAGTGATAAGTTGAGGAGCGGTCAATTCATGAGAAAGAAAGTTGAATGACCTGGAAGGTCACTGACCAAGCCTTGAATCAGTCAAAAACAGTAGATTTAGATTCCACGCTAAAAGTGAAGTTAATTTTGCTCCTCAGTTCCTCTTTTATTAATTATTCCATATAAGGATTAGATGTATTTTAACAGCATATCTTAGAAGACGATAACCTTGTTGCCTTTGATATAAAGAAAAGTGAGGAAATCGGAAGTTCAATCCAACTAGAATATTCTAGCGCACACCCACACACATACACACACAAATGTGTATGTGAATTTGTTTTTTTCTACGACGAAGTCAAGGGGGCGTGGCTAGGGAAAAGACGTGTCTCCTTCGTTTGATGTGAGACATAGAGAGGAAACCACCCTTAAAGATTCCGTGTGGAGCTATGCCGCAGAAAAGAGTATATATTTTGGAAGCAAAGTCTGGACCGAGAGTCTTGCCAGATTACTTCGCTTAATGCCCTGGAAAGAGAGAGAGAGAGAGAGAGAGAGAGATCCTTTCCGGGTTCTCACCGAGAGTTCCCGATCGAAAGAAAGTGACCTCACGTTCAACGAGATTTGTTATTTTTTTGGCAAAGAGACATTGTGTGAAAGAGACTTTGTTCTCCGTTTGAGGGGACGCGACCCGACCAGCGAAAGATTCGTGAAACCTTTTCTAACTGAAGACTGATCCCACTTTGTACACAGCCTCAAATAAAAGTTTCATATATTTTTTTTAAACAAAGGAGTTTGTTTTTGTCTGTTCTCTGTTCCTCATGTTGTGAATCAGCAGACGATTAGTGAAGATCCATACGCCTGTCGGTTTATAAATGAAACAAATTGTAAAACAGCCCCGATTCATAAAATTATGAGATATCAGTATATTGTAATTCTTGTTGTAGTTCTCTTATTCAATTTATCTTATGAGTAATCTTTACAGCGTTTTGGCTGATGTGCCATTTAGCCTTTTTCGTGTATTACGCGAACTTTAAAACCTTACAAAAAGCTGTGTATTTCTTAGGTGTACGAACTTCACTGTCAATTTTACTCTGCAAGGTTAGCCTGATCATATCTTTAGGCATGTACTGGATCAATCTGTTTTAGTTAAGTACTATGGATGCGATTATAGAATACGGGTTCCTTATTTCTGATCCAGTAGAATTAATACTTATTAATATTTGGTTAGCGTTTTTAATAAATTCTCATTGTATGTTCTTTGCTTCTGTCAAATATCTATAGTTATAGATTCTCATATGATTTTCTACTTTAAACAATATCTATGTAGATGATCATGACCCAACTTATGATATGCTATATTCAGAGGACAAAGTGTTTTATCATTATTCTCTGTGTCTGTAATTGATGCTTACTCCCATAATGTCAGATAGTATACCGAAAATTTTGAAGATAACACTAAAGCCAAGTGTAGACGTGCAAGTTAAATTAAGAAAGTAATCAAAACTTATCTTTTAAAAAATGGTGCAACCAAGTGCTGCACATGGTCTGCTTATATAATTGTTAACCTTCATTTGAACCAACTTATAATTACACATGGGCAACCTTGAATAAATCTGCTAGTAAATAAAAACCAAACAATTTATAAAATATCTCCGTTTTATGTTTCATATATCCTTTCTTAAGACATACATTTTTTTTTAATTCGGAAATATCGGCGCAAACATCTCTAGGAATACAAAAGGTGATAATGTGTATCAAAACTTGCACACCAAAAAATAAAGAAATGAAATAAAAATACATTAAAAAGAATTCTCAGTATGGCGACTTAAAGAGAGTTATGGAAATCTAAAAATGATAATGTCGATTAAGTTTTATTGATTTGGTAAAGAGATAAAAAGAAATCATTGAAGATTTTTCTTCGCTTTGAAAAATGACATTTAATATCTTACTTGGCGTGACGTTTGAACCGAAAGCACGTTTTTGTATCAACCATTATTCGCTCGTACTTCCCGTTTCTTAGATCAAAGGGCTAAGTTTCTATTAAACATTCAGATATTTAAACGAATTCGCATTTTTATTGTCTGGTTTCTCTCCCTTTTCAGGATCTAAATATCTGATAGATAACAAGAAAAAAATTCCATGGAAATGGAGAAGATAAGTTAATATTTCGACATAAATAGAATATGTAATTTGTATAGCTATACCTTACAGAAAGGACTTAGTCTACTGTTAGAATTTCAGTTAATGAACTTCTGGCCTCAAAATAGACCGTTTTCTTACTTAAAAATCATTTTTACCAGCCTGGAAAAGCTTAGGAAATATTTATTCAAACAAAATGGGTAGAGAATCAAGAAATATTTTCTGTATCCTATCACAAGTGATTAATGCGTTATTTAAGTATTCATCTACAAATAAGATGCTAAAATTTTTGGTAGTTTTTGTCCCCAATGCTGACAAATTACAATTCGACATTTTGTTGACAGCTAGAATAGTAACTGACATCAATGATAGTTATTTCAAGATTGTCTTGAAATAATTCGGCCCCAAAATGTGAAATATCAGAGCTTTGGGAAAATAGCATAACGTTCAGAGATATATGGTTATATTTTGCCTATATCTTTCTTTTCATTCAAAGTGTAGGTTTCAATATAAAAATTCTAGATTGATATAGTGTTTTTAGCTTGCAACCTAAAAGTGTTGTTTTTTTCTCAAGACTGAAATGTCATTTAAAAAAAAAATCAATTGGTTCAATTAGTTTTTAAAGCGTTTGTAAAATTATTTCCAATATTAGAATTCTCTGTACTCTTCCAAATGCTTACATGGTAATGAAAATTATAAGATATTAAATAATATACTTAAGTTGATCAAAGTGTAAAATAAGGAAGATAAATATAAAAAAACAAGTGAATAAATCTAATGCCACCAGTACTTACGTACAAATTTAAAAAATGAAAGAATATAATACTATTTATATCATACGATAAACAAACTTTTATTTTTCTAGGATATGCAGTCCGTTATTTGAATAAATGTAGATCTGCTTTTAAAATGAATAATCACTCCTGTATGTTCTTTATAACCAGTAATTTCTGATATAGTCAACAATATAAAGTATTTTGAAAGAATAAAAAAAAATAGATGATTTATACATTGCTCATATTATTCTTAGTTGCTTATACTATATCGTGAAAGTTTATCGCATATTTTACTTATATGTTTATTCAAGAAAACCCCGGTATGAACCACGATCAATGAACGCTAAAAGAATGTAGAATCAGCTTCTATTTTGTATGCAAATAGAATCTAGTTTTGTTTGATTTTAATGCAAATTGTATAATTTTATAAATGGGGTAGAAAAATTAGTTTACTTGTGAAATGACTTTATTATACAGGATGATCAAAAAGTCCCCGTGCACCTAAAAATATTTTCAGTAACATTTTATACACACGTATTTTATAAATCTTTTTAAATATTTATTAAAAATCAGATGCACGGGTCCCTGTGTATCTGAATTGTAAGAAATATATTTAAAAAATGAATAAAAAAATGTGTGTGTACAAAATGATGTTACTGAGATTTTATTTACATACAAATAAAAATATTTTCAGTAACATCATTTTGTACACACGCATTTTTTTTATTTTTTATATATTTATTAAGTGATCTGTGCACCTGATTTTTAAGAAGTATATAAAAAGAAAATAAAAGAAAACGCGTGTGTACACAATGATGTTACTATAAATATTTTTAGGTGCACAGGGAGTTTTTGATCCCCCTGTAAATTTGCATTTGAAAAATTTTATCTTCTGAGCGTAATTTTCTATGAACGAATCAACCGATCGTCTCATCATATTAACGGCACTCTTGCCCTGACTTTGCCCTACATTGAACGATCAAAGGTCGATACCTGTCAGCTTTGTCTGCGAAGTTTATTTGGATATATGTGTAATTCTGATCGATGAGCCTCGACCAAGGAAATCGTGGTGTGATGAATGTCTAGAAGGGTAGCGTCTTGGAACACAGAGGATATCAAACGAAAGGAAAACAAAAGGAATGGAATTTAGTATGTGCTGTTAAGTCATCACACATTTCCAACCGGACAGCAAAAAAAAGGCACAAGAATAATATCGTTCTTTTAAACTTATTTCGCTGTTTATTACTGAAACCCTTTATATTTAATCATCTCCCTATTTTATCATTTTTTTTAATTCAAACTGCAAACTTTTTGGAATTGATTGATCTTTAGTTGTAATTTGTGATATTACACACACGCACAAATACTTTGAATCACTGCAGAGGCATGAAAAATGCGATCGTGCTTTTTGATATGACAATTTGCAAAGGCTTACAGTAAGCATTTATATTTCATATATTTTTTCATTTACTTCACTCCTCTTTATTATTTGCCGTCTTTTTATGGAAATCCTTTCATATTTTTTCCATTTCTGATAATAGGCAATTGCTGGCTAAACACAGGATGGGTTGTATTTTAGAAAATTTTTCCTGGTTTACGCAACGATGATTTTTCTTAATGAATTCCTCCGATTCAAATAAACTGTGTATCTTTGCAGATGGAAAATTATTGTTTCGCATTATTTTGTCAATCTTTGTATATTTTCGGTTACATTAATCCTAGATTATTGTTGAATTCTTCCACTTCGAAATTGTCAAGACTTGCATCAAATAATCAATCTAAAAAACATTGATCTTCAGTTCCAGAAGTTATTCAGCTGTGTGAAATCATTAGTGAGATTTGAGAACTCATTTTTGCATATTCGCAGGGAGTGTAATTTATCTATGTTAGAGTTCCTCACAAGCATAAAAATACTCATACATTGAGTGAGGGAAAGAGACGGTGGAAGAGAGAGAAAGCTAGAGTAAGTGTGTGTGTTTGTGTGAGAGAGAGAGAAAGATAGAGATTGTGTGTCTGTGTAAGAGATAGATAGATAGATAGATAGATAGATAGAGAAAAAGATTTGGTGAGAGACACGGAAAAACAAAGACAATTATAGAATTTTACCAGCTTATAAAAATAGTTCATTAAACGCACAACCTGTATTAAACATTTGAACATTAATTGAATTTTCCCATACTTTTAAAAAATGATTTATTTGGGCAGAAAAATCATAATAGGAAAGGAATGTTGCATAGCAAACAACACCAACTACGGATTTTGCACTGATTTAATGGAATAATTGGATTTGGATTTTAATTTCAATGTGATACGTTTAATTATAGAAACACGTTAATTCTACTATTTATTTGATTATTGTCTCGATGACTAGCTTTACTTTTTAGCATGATGAAAAGAACAAAATTTTGTCGGTGCCTATGTCATTTTTAATTCTTGATTGAGCATCAAACCGAGTGGCACACGGGAGCAGTTTTATGGCTTATCAAATTATTTGACCTTTTGGAATAAATGCTGTCATTCAGCCTAATGCATTGGGTCCTAAAAGGCAAATATATCAGCCCCAAGAAAATAAGGCAAAAGAAGGCAGATCTATATTTTAACCTAAGATGTTCCTCTAAGTGACACACGCACAAATAGAATCAGCGCAGAGGCATGAAAAATACAATTTTGCTTTTTGTTATCAAACACATACGCCTACTCTTACCAGCACACATAATAACAATGAAGAATAGATTTATAAAGTTTATCATTTATCTTACATATAATAGTGAATACAATCTTAATATTCAATTATATTTTTATTTTTACTTTTGAGACGAAGCTTCATAATTTGGGTATTAACTTTATAATTCAGACTTTTTGTCCTCATCATGGAATTTTATGATGTTTTTCTCACTACGTTTCAGCCTTGTGCACCTCAGGCCGTTTTCAGGTGATCAATTATATTACCTTATTGATTTTAACATATTAGGTTATTTATATTATATTGAACATATTTTTGCTCGTACTTTACAATGTTTACAAACCAATAGTATAAAGTAGATAAATAACAGTGCAAAACTATTTTTTCCTTTGATTGAAGTAATATTTATTTTTGTTATGCGTATTTATGGTAAAATATGAGTTCAATGACAGTCAACTTTACAATATTTTTTACAGAAGCGAACTAATAACTAGTTCAATAAACTTTTAGCCACTTACTCAATCTGTTTTCTTCATGACAATTTTAATGATTAGAGAGATTTAATCAGTGTGAATTTTAACTGCTCAATAATGAAACTCGTTCTGAAAATATAATTGCTGCAATCGATAAACGTGAGGCTTTTTTCTTATTTGTAGTCTTACCTCATTTTTTGGGGCCGGGCAACGCGAAGCAATGATGCTAGTGCTTTCTAAATTCCTAAACTTGTCAAAATAATTAGAAAGTATTATAATCAGCGGTATTATCAGATATCGAAATTAATGGTTATTGGTTCAGCTCTGTTAAAATTCTTCGAATTAAAAAAAATCTAATAATGTTATGGAGTTATGTATGTGAAACTTATTAAGAATAAATCTGGAAAATATTAATTAATTTACTTGAGAGAAACTAGTTCAGATTTTAACAACAGGTTGAATAATTTTTTATAGCGAAATTAGTTGAATATGCATAAAGGTTTAGCAGTGCAAACACTGTTAAAATCTTGCATGTGAGATATATGAATATTATTCGAACATACTTGATATTGCTGTCGGGCAAAGCGTTTTAAGTTGGAATCCATTGCTTACAAATAGGTTCAATTTCCGTAGTTATGTGCCTCTGAAAACTAAATACAATATTAGGATCAACGGCGAAATACATATATTACATATCACTACACTTATAAGGACAACGGTGAATATAAGAAAAGTATAAAAGCTAGGAAACTAAAACTAGACAAAAAGAAAGTTTGAAAACAATATCCAATCATCATTAGAGAATCAAAAAGAATGTCAAGACTTGAAAACTAAAGGACATTTGAGTCAATAGAGAAATGAATTGACGTGTTACTGACAACTTCGTTCATGAAATATTTAAAAAGGAGAGAGGAAATATCTATATATCAAGCCCTAGAAAATAAGGCAAAAGAAGGCACACCTATATTTTGACCTTAATATGTTCCTCTAAGTGACTACTTGGTAATGGCTTTATGTGACTACTTGGTAATTTCGATAAATTAAGATTCAATGGATTATTGAGCTAATTTTATTCAGTAGACAGGCCACATCTAGTTTCGTATTTGACGACAGAGAGGGTTGAAGTATATAAGTCGTTAGTTTTGTAAACCTGTTTGTTGAGGAAACCCACTGATTGATATTGGTTGGATAGATTTGCTGTAAAACAAATTTCTGTCAATTAAAAAAAATCGCATATATTTTATTAAAACACTAAATATCTATTGGTCAAGAAAGTGGAAGGGGAGATTTAAGGAAGCACCCTTGTCTGATACAATAAAGTGGCAATCATCATCATTAACAATGTCGATCAACGTATTGTTCTTTTAAAAATATATAGAAAGTAAATCTTCAGCTAAGTGGGAGGGATAAATGCAAAATGAAAAAAAAATATTAGATAAAAATTAATATAAGAGTTAACAAAAGCAGCTACTTTTGGAATGCTTTTGACATCATCAGTGTTGAATCCCGGGATCACTAGGTGTTTCGGGTCTTTCCTCCCCTTAGTGACACAACCAAGGTTTGCAAGGCACCGTTCTGTATCTAAGTAGCCCATCTCCAAGACCCTCTCCTCTTCAACCAGAAATATCAAAATAAAATAGATAAGTAAATGAATTATTATCATTGTTATTATTATCATCCTCATCATCATCATTATTATTATTATTATTTATTTATTTAATTATTTAGTTATTTATCAATACTTATTGATTTTATAATCATTTAATCGTATGTCTTAATTTATGAGCCATTTTCCTCGCCATAAAATTGAACCTTAGTAAAATAAATTTAATCCAAAACAGTAATTTATCCAAATATTCTAACAGCTGTAACAGTAGTTGTTATAGTAGTAACAGCAGCACCAGCTGCAATAGTAGTAGCAGTATTACCACAAGCACCAATAATTCAAGACTCAGGTTTCTAGTCTGCAGTTTCGGAAAATGAGTATTTGCTCATTCTTGATTCATTAAATAAGGTTAATTATGTCTGTTGTGCTGTGTGGTTGACTGCATTTAATTTATCCACCATATATAATAATTAGTTCCAATATCTACGATCATACCCAGTAGTATTAAACCAAAAATAATGCAATAGTAGAGAATTACAATCCATAAACATATATGTATATTGATATCTATCTATTATTTTCTATCTTACTTTTTTCTAGTACACTTGAATAAAAAAAAAAGAAATGAAGAAATTGGTGCATTTCGAAGCAGAAGTAAAACCACTTTAGTGAACAATGAAAATCAAACAACCTTTGTTTGGAAAACATACTTGAGTTGTTCCCATGCTATTTGGATAATATTCGAATTGTTTTCGTGGTTTTAACAGGATAGTAATTAATCAATATTTTAAAAACAAGTACTTTTAGATCATTATATATTTATATAAAACAGAAGACTATAGATAATCAAATATCCTTAAATGTAAAAAGACAAAGGCTAGGCGAACTTCAAGGGTGGCGAATAACACAAATTAATCATTGAAATATATCATAATATTGCCTTCGGTTCATATTTTCGCTGGTATCGAATCAGTTATATAATACTTTAGTAAATATTATATATGTTTTATTTTCATTGTTGTTTCAAGTCATGCTACGTCCGAACGTAACTTCTTTAAAAAAGAACATTTTTAATCGTCTACATTTTCCGTATTAGACTTTACTGATGCTTCCGTTTTTATTTCTTTATCATTATATCACTATCCATTTTTTATTGCCTGTTATATTTGTACACGCTTCCTGTTGAAGAGAAACAAGTAAAACAGATTACGTAACTAAACGTGCGTCATAAATGAATTATTAATAAGCGCGCATTAGCTCCTTAGAAAATCTATCAATTTTTAATGATCTTTACAAACAGAAATCGTTTCCTTGTAAATAAGAAGATTGTTTCATTTCGTTGAATTTCTTTAGTTTTTAGTCATTGATGTTAATATTAGTAAGACAAAAATATTGTTGAAAATAATTGACTCACAGAATATGATTAATAAATCTAATTTTTTCTACACCGAATAACTTTTATTAATAAATTCGGCTTTTGAGAAACACCAAACCTTAGATTAAATACTTTCTATAATGAAATTATTCAATTCTTCTGTTTGTTTGTTTGTTTGTTAGCAGTATAACGCAGTCGACGTTGCCCAGAGGATAGACAATCGGACATCGGAATTGTACTACGCAGGTTCGAATCCAAGTTGTTCCGTCTACGTTAACATGTTGAGTAATATCCTTAGGAAAAATGAAGCCCTATCTTTCCCCCGACTACGGGTTAAATAGTGCAAGACCTCAACGGTGTATTTGGCGGGTGATGTCCAAAGTGACACAATAACACAGAAGGCAGATGAAGGCTTCAACAGTGGATTGCCTCCAGTCACAGTGGTTCTCTCCATGCAATTGGAACCAGGTCCTCCTCTGCCAAGGGTCCGTGTGGTGATTGCAGGGGCATCAGTCTACCCACGTTAAAAGACATCAAGCACAAGCATCCTACCGAAAGGGTCCACAGAACCGAAACGCAGGACAGTCATACTCGACCACGAGTGATCGTCAATAAAATAACACATGTGCGCTATAATATCGGACTCTTTTAACAGAGTGTCTGAAAAAAAAAGTTTTGATATATCTACTCGTCGAGCACAAAACCTAGGTAGACAAAAGTCCAGTATGAAAATAATTGCAATCCGCTTTGATAAGGAAACATTACATTAAGTTCCATATTGATTTAAAATGTCTAGAAGTATGAAATCTACCAAATGTAAAGTCAAACTATTTATCTAGCTTCCACAAAACGATCGCAGCAATTCTTGAATATGTTAGTCGCACTATGACTTGACAAACACTTTGTGAAATGGTCAGATATATTATCCCCATTTTAAGTGAATTTTACGTTTTTATCACTTCCTCTTTAAAATGATCTTTTTTCCACAAATTGTATTGATTCTTTTACATACCATTTTCATTTCAAATTTTGTACTTAATATTCGCTGAATTAGTGTTTATTTACATTTAGAAAAATTGTATAGTAATCGATTCATCTCTTTATAAAATGGTAAAAATTTGATAAGGACACATAGAAATAGTATCAATCGAATGATGTCCAGTTTCCAATATTAAACATTCAGCAAACTAGATCACCTTACTTTTGCCTGGAAAACAAAAATAGCACTTTTAAGACTTTCACTACTACTCATTCGCAACTGCTACCCTTATCTAATAAGTATATATGTGTGCGCGTCTGTATGTTTCAATGTATAATTTACTTAATGAGGATAAGCGTAACGCGAGTTTGTGTTACTGAATCTTTTACTATCATTGCATTTGGATGCATGTACGTGCAAATGTACTTGTATATAATCCTTCACCTCTGTAGATCAGCTGCTGGTCTTCAAAGTCACCTGGGGAACTTACAAGGGAAAGTCTGATGCAGGAGATGAGAATTGAAGTGCCTATTATATGCCAAGATGTTGCTATCATCATATACTTGTATCAATTCTCCCAAGATGTGTATATTTGTAAGACAATTGCATCCGTCTGAATGTTTTCGCGTGCTAGTGTTTTTGCACTTGTGTATTATGCACGTGTAGATGTGTAATGTGCACGCGTTGGTTCATTGAAATAAGTGTGAGTACATTTAGTTACAAGTAAGTATGTAAGTGTGTGTGTGTGTGTGTGTGCATATCTTATACTGAAACTCTAAGAACGGGTCCTACAATCGGTTTTGAATTTATGTGCATGCGCCAGTGCTATATTTCCAGAAGAAAATATTCTTAAATAGTCACCCATCTAATTAGTGGTGCTTAACTTCAGTGGTCTAACGGGAACCGGTGTATTCAATGCAACTTGACTGTTTAAATCATTTGAACATTTTACAAGTAGTGATTCTTGTTTAAAATATTTTTTAAACACTGAGAAGATACGATTAACCGTTTTTGAATTAAAAATAAACAGGTAAATAAATAACGAAGAAGCGTTTTTGAAAATGAAGAAAAAATAATTTATTTTCAAACACGAAGTGTTTTTGAAAAATAAATATTTTCAAGTCCCCGGCGCTGGGCAGAGCCGGGTAATACTTCTAGTATATATTCACGATATGCATGTCTGAATGTTTTCGCGTGGTAGTGGTTATGCACTTGCGTATTATGTATGTTTACATTTATAATGAACACATGTTAGTTCTTTGTAATATATGTGCGTACTTTTACTTGCAAGTAAGTATGATATTTACTTGGTGAGCACACCCAAGTTTGGCACAAGGCCATTTTT